>LPNX010433060.1:127239-222262 GCA_001517045.1 Pseudotsuga menziesii
GATGATGTCATGTCCCAAATTAAATAATTTTCAAACACGACCTTTCGCAAATAATGTTTCACCAACCTACTAGTTCCCTAGGTTGAGATGGAAACATAAATTTTGTAATAAGGGGCTATGGGAACCAAAAGGACTTTAGTTTACCATATTTACATTTAAATGGGTCACATAAATGATAAATGATAAGAAAATAAGGTGGGATGAGTTCATGAAGACACTTGGAAGCTTGTGGAGCCTTTGGGTGGCTAGATTCCCCACACACTTGGCATGATATTCTTCCAAATTCGAACACATGGATAATGTAACATTATTGGAGGGTGATTTGGTTTCAAATAGAATATAATTATCCAAGGAATTCATATTAGTAAAGGAGAGTAACTCCCATGGAATAGGAAGAGACTAGAAGACAATGTGTGCCACTTGGAAAGAGATTACATGCACTTTATGACAACAGATGATGAAAGATTCTATGACAAGTATGACAAATTCAGACCTGATTGAATTCATATGAAAAATATGACATGACAGGTATAAAACAATCCACCAAGAGGTCAAATTTTGGAGTTAGAGGAATTCATTCGAATTGGGGAAATAATTGGAGCATGAAGAGGAAGACAAGTGTCATAGGAGTTACTAAACCACTAAGATGAGTTGGAAGAAGACATGGAGCGAAAATTGACCTTAGGAGGCCTCATGAAGTTAATAAAAGGATTTCATGAGGAACGAGAATATATTTTTATTATTTTTTAATTGGCCTTTGTAATTTTGAAGAGCTTTTGCTTGTCCATTGCACGGTGAGTGTTCACTCTCCCTGCTTGTGACCCAATTTCGAGTGAGTTGGATTCCTTTAAAAGTTGGTTGATGGAGAGTCCATTCAGACATATAATTGGAGATTAATGAATTCTTTTTAGTTGTATTTTTAATTTCCATACAGCTCAAATTATCATCTATCTCCCTATTCTCTCATTCCTTCTTCTCCATTCCCCCACACTCTCATGTTGAGGGCGCACTTGTTGGAGTGGTGCTTGCACTTTGCTGAGTACATTTGATTCCAAATATTTGATATATGATGTAGGGATATGTAATATTATTTCCATATTCTATATAAGTTGAAATATCAGAAATACATGTATGAAAGGATTGCATTCCCATGCTCTTGAATAACTAGTTTTTATGGATTTGGATTCCGTCTTGAAGTAGTTTTATCTAAGATTTGTGTGAGGGATATTATCTATGTTTTATTATGTTGTGACATAAATATATGATGTATTAATCTATGATTTCATGTACCTATTATTTGTGGCTCGAATTCAATAAATCCATATGTGAAACGCTTGATGATTCCATGTTATTAAATCACTAGTTTTAATGTATTTGACTCCCATACTAAATGAGTTGTATACAAGAATTGTATGAATGTATTTATATTAATTTTAATAATTTTTGGTAATTAATTTGTGTTCTATTCATGTTATCTATATTTCACATGTAATATTAACCTTCAACTCTACCTTTCATATGCCAAAATCGAGCTAGCTATGTAATTTCCCCATAAGCAATTTCCCTTAAAGTGGTCATGTGAATGTTGCACTTTATACTCAGTTTACAAAGATAATAACCATGATTAATTGAATATTCTTATGTATCATATTCATACCCATAATTTTTTCTCAAATTTGGTAGGGTCGTACTGCATTTGGAGACCGAAAAGTAGCATCCGCCCTTGGGGGTTTTAACATTGATTTCCTAGTGTTTTTGTCCTTATTTCCATATGGACAAAATCAAGTTTCAGAATTAATTGGAAAGTATATAAGAATTAATATTATGCATTAGGTTTTACTAATACCCATCAAATTCTTCCATACATAATTTGAAGTCATTTGGGTGCATTTGGGTGAACTTGGGTTTCACTAGTCTAAAGCTAGAAATTGGCCAAAGTTGTGAAAACTTGAGTAACATGTCAAAATGATTTTTTGATTAAAAAATTGAGTGTATGAGGTATTTTATTATGTTTTAAATCTCATATTATCCTTCCATAATAATTTTGGAAAGGTTCGGTGTTGTTTGGAACCAAACCAAGAAGGACTAGTTGACCACATTTTCCTAGTAAATTTGCATTTTTTCTATTTAACCCAAAAAAGGTTGAAGAGGTCTAAAGTAATATAAAAAATGTCCATAAGAAAAATTGGAATGTTTTAAGAATGACCATACCATTTCATTTCAAATTTGGGACCATTTGGTTAAAGGTGGAACCCTATAGAGTCATGACTAGTTAAGCTCGAATTTGCTCAAATTGTAATTTTCTCCAAAATTCCAAGAAAGTACATTACATATGATACAAGTGTACTGTCAATATTGATTTTATGGGATTCATTCCAAATTTGAAATAAATAATTATAAATAAATAGAATTAAAAAAATAATTGGTAGCCATGCATACATAACTCATAATTGATGCATGGATAAGTGACACTTCATACAACTACACTAGAGAACAAGTGACTTGTTGACACTTAACTTGTGACCTATCAGTATTCAATGGACACAAGTTAAGTGGTTGTGCTAGTTCAATATTTGTATTAAATGTAATAATATATCTACACCGATAGGGATTTATATTTTATAATTTTTACATCGATAGGTGTTTATATCATACAATTTTGGTGTGGACTACCATCTATGTTTGTCCTAGATTGAAGGAGGATGAGACAAGTGTACTATCAATATTGATTTTATGGGTGTCATTCAAAGTTACAAATAAACAATTATAAAATAAAAATAAATTAAAGAGTGATTTTAACGAAGATTGAGTTCATGAGTTCTTTTTTTAATAGTTGAAGGTTAAAAGGGCTAGGTTTTTCATTTATTTAATAATAAAGGAATAGTTATGGGTTTATATCTTAGAATTTAGGGTGGAATAGCACCTATTATTTTCCTAGATTGCACGAGGATGAGACAAGTGTATTATACAGATTTTTTATGGAACAAATTCAAAATAAATAATTATAACAAAAATAATATAAACAATGGTAGTTGAAGGATGGACAACTAGTAGTTGATGCATAGATAAGTGGTAGCATATGCATGCATCTATGACAGATGAATCATTTAACTTAAAGAAAATGGGGGATAAAATAAATTGTTGATAACAGGTAGCTGAAGCATGGATAATAGGAACTGTGCATAATGCATGAACAACAACTAACAACTAATAATTTGGTTTTTTGTTATGTTTAAATGGTATTGAAGTGGGTGGACCAGTGGTGGAAGGAGATGGTCCCCCCTATGGGTATAGTAATGTATTGTTTCCAACAGGAACTCAAAATACTAAAGGCCAAAATCCGTACATGGAACATGGAAGAGTTTGGAAATATCTTTGAGGACAACAAAAGGATTTTAAGTGAGATCGAAATCATCAATGAAAAGGGGATGGATGAAGGATGGGATGATCACATGAAGATTAAGTAGAAGGATCTTCTGGGACAGTCAAAAGCCAAGGACAGACAGGAAGGGGTATTCTGGGAACAAAAGGCTAGGGTTAAATGGCTCTAGGAGAGGGAACGGAATACTAAATTTTTCCACTACACGGTCATCCAGAATAAAAATTGTTCCAAAATACACAAGCTCAAAAAGATGGATGGTAGCAAGGTGGAAACCCAGAGGGAAATAAAGGAAGAGCTGTCTTAGGATTTCTCTGATATCCTCAAAGAAGATGGTGGAGATCGAAGCAGAGCTATAAAAATGATCACTAGCCTAATTCCTAGGACTGTGACTAGGGAAAACAATGAAATGCTTGTTAAACCTATTTCTATGCAAGAGGTGGAGGAATTCATTCACCAGATGGCTTCGAGGAAATCCCCTAGTCCAGGTGGTTTTACTATGAATTTCTTTCATCACTTTTGGGATTTAGTCAAGGAGGAATTTCTAGAGATTATGGAGGAATGGAGAAATATGAGAGGAGTTCTCAAAGCTTTCAATGCTACTTTCATCTCTCTAGTCCCTAAAGAGGTTGGTGCTAACAGACTGGAAAAATTTAGACCCATAGCCTTATGCAATGTAATTTACAAAATTATACCCAAGGTTATAGCTAATCACTTGAAGCCCCTCCTCCCAAGGCTCATTATCCTAGAACAATCTGGGTTTGTGGAAAAGAGATAGATATTGGATGGGGTTATCTTAATCCATGAAATGCTCCATTCCTTGAAGAGCTCTAGAACTCCTGGCATGATTATCAAATTGGATATAGAAAATGCTTATGATAAACTTAGCTTGCAATACATAAACAAGATATTGGAGGCCTATGCCTTCTGTCCTCAATGGGTGGAATGGGTAATGGGGATGGTAACATCTCCTTTTTCAGCATCCTTCTGAATGGCTCCCCTTCTAGAGTGTTCCATGCCTCTAGGGGCATCAGGTAAGGGGACCCATTGTCTCCTTTTCTCTTCATTCTTATGGCTGAGGGATTCAGTTTCCTGATTTAGACTCAAGCAAGGAATGGATATTTAAGGGGGCTCAAGATCCATGCAGGTATGGATCCCCAGACTTATCAGCAATTTGTTGATGATACCATGCTCATGGTTCACCCTTCAGTCCAAGAATCCCACATCTTCAAAACAGTTTAAATCTCTTTGCTATGGTCTCAGGCCTGGCTGTCAATCCCAATAAGTCGCAGGTCTTTTTCCTGAAAACTGCTCCAATTGTGTAGAGAAATATTATTCGGATCCTTGGTTTTTCTCATGGGGTGATTCCCTCTAAATATCTGGGGATCCCACTAGGGGTAGGAGTGCTGAAAAAGCCTCATGTCAAGAGCTCCTCGACTGCATGAAACACATTATCTCTAGTTGGGTTCTTAGACCTTTAAACCTTCCAAGTTAGTTGGTTATAATAAAATCTATGCTTCAGGCTATGCCTATCTATCTTTTCTCGATTCTTTCAGCTCCCAAATCAATTCTTCGAGAAATTAGGAGCATTTAATGGAAATTTATTTGGGGAAGAAGGGAGGCTAAAGACAAATTTTCTTTGGTTCGCTGGGAAGGTATCTGCAAACCCAAGCATTAGGGGGGTCTAGGGCTCAGAGACCCTGATGTCATGGAGGAAGTACAAGGAGATAAAGTGTGGTGGAGATGGTCTAAATATACTGAAGAACCTTGGGGTCAGGATTTGGTATATGAATTATGTCAGAGACAAACCCAAAGACCAATTGGTCCACCTCAATGAGGATCTTCTTGACTCATCGATTTGGTGAAAAGTGGTGGGAGGGAGATGTTTGGTGTAGGATCATTGCTTCTGGGAGATACGGAATGGTGAAAATTCTAATTTTTGGGAAGACTCCTGGAATCGACTGCCAAAATTGGGCTTGGATCAGAGATGGCATTGGTTGCGTGACAGAGGCCAGGAAGAAGGGAGAATCAAGGTTTCGCAATATTGGGGAGACCGTGCCTTTGATGGTAGGATATAGTGGAGTTATCAGGTCTGGCCTAACCCTGAAAATGATGATGATGTTAGAATGTTTCAGGAGGAGCTACATCAATGCTTTGTTCGGGTTAGGAGAGAGCCGGATATTCTTCATTGGGGCTATGCCAAGAAGGGAGCCTTTAGTATCAAAGAATATTATAACATCAAGATCCACAGTAGTGAGGAAGGGAATGATCTCTAGAAGAAAATTTGGGTCATGAACCTGTGGCCGAAGGTGGCCACGTTCTCTTAGCTGGTTTCCAAAGGTCGTATTTTAACTAGCGAAAACCTTAAGAAACAAGGTATCCTAGGCCCTTCTCAATGTCCCCTGTGGTGTCAAGCAGAAGAAGCCATGGGTCACCTCCTGGATAGATGCATCTTTGCGGCTTCCATTTGGGACAAACGGGATTTGAACTTCAAAAGGAGTGATAGACGATGGGGGTTCCCTGATCAAACCCTTAAAGATTGGCACCCCAAGGCCTTCAAAAATAGGATCATTCTCTCCCTATGGGAGGATTTTCCCGGTATGGTTCTGTGGTGTATTTGGAAAGAAAGGAATAGTAGGATTTTTTGGGACAGAAGTCAAAATGTGGGCGAAGTATGGATGATTATTTAGGATAACCTTCTCTCCTCGATTTGAAACAACCAATGGGATGAAGAGGATAATATCATCCCACAAGAGGAGCACCATGTTACGATGAACTGGGGTATTTACAAAGTCCAGTTGGATGGTTTTCAAAGCAAGGTGAAGTTATGCAAACCTTCTAGCCTGTCGCTCTGGTATCCGCCCCCAATAAGGGTTTACAAACTCAATTTTGATGGTGTCTCTCGGGGAAATCCACGACTAGATAGATATGGTGGTGTATGCATAGATGTGAGTGGAACAGTGATAGAAATCTATCTGGGAGCCATTGGCTCAGATACTAACAACTCTATGGAATTAGAGGGACTGATAGGGGGTTTCAAATGTCTGAGAGATGGTGGTTGTTTCCTGCTATAATAGAAGGTGATATCAACATCCTGATCCAAATGTCAAATGGTTTAGAAAATAAGAAGGCATTGAAGAGAATCTCTACCAGTTGGCATCTTGGTAGCTAGTTGGATCACCTTAGACTTCTGTTGGTCAACTGTCCGATGGTGTCCTTCGTACACGTCCATCGCAATGCCAACAAGGTGGTGGATGTCCTCGCTAATTCTGGTGTGGACAGAGGGATGGGGCATCGAAGGAGACCTTTGGAATATTTCCACCTTGAATACTGGTCCCAGATCTGTCGAGAGGTGGCTTCTTGTGACTTTGCAATGAGACCTCAGCTAATACGTGTTGAAGATAGGAATCATGCGGAGGATAGAGGGTGTGATCTAGCCCAGGATTTTGTGTCATTCTAACTAATAGGATCACATGGCCTAAGGTCCTTGAAAGGTTAACGAAGGATTGGGAGGGTGTGTCCAAGTATTGTCTTAAGTGCAATGGGATGGGGGAGGTTGGAAGAACTTGGAGCAATGATATGTTCTTTAAATTCGAAAGGATGGCAGTTAGTTTTTGCAGTGCAAAGGATGTCTGCAACATGATTGGGGTGAGGTTTACAAGGTACATGTTGGCTCTGAAAAGGATTACGGCCCCCTCCTTTTATCCTAGGCAGGTTCCGCCACCCTCCATAGCTATCCACTATGACCTAGTCATCCTGCGTAATTTGGGTTTTGCGTCTATGCGTGTCCAAGAGAAAGCTTGCAAAGTGGTATATTTTATCTATTGTAGTAGGAGGTGGTAGCTTGGGTGGGCTATTTTTCATGGCACCCAAATGGTCTTTAAGGTGGGAGGGGGTTCTGGGAGAGGCTTCTGTTGGTCCGGTTGGAAAAGGAAAGGGGCTCCTCCAACATAAGGAGGAGAAATGCTCTTCCTTGTGCACCTAATTGTATGCTCAAGAGGATGCTGAGTCCTAGAAAGATCATGTGCCCCTGGCCATCCAGTTGGAAATCAATAAATTGGTTAGGAACCTGTGGGATGAGGTGAAGGAAAATCCCACTGAGGAGTTGCATAAGGAGGTGGATGACTGGGTAATTAATCTAGGAAACACTGTGGGCCATGCATCTGCATATGATTGCATGTTAATGAAGTACCGGGTAAACATGCAGCTGGTTGGACACTCTTCTATTGTCCGGGAAGCAAAGAAGCAAGGCGACAATGAACTTGTTCGTGTGTGGAAAGAGCATAATGAGTAATGCCACTTGATTCACAAGAAGTTAGCTATGATGGATAGCATCTTGGGCATTCCTTTTTATTCGATGACACTCAGGCAGCTGGAGACTACTAGACCTTGTGCAGGGGTGTCCGGTAGAAACATGGTGCATGATGACAGCCATGATGGATCCTCGTTGGCTCCTAGTAATCAAAATATGTCTACTAATGCTGCCCCTGCTTCTGGCGCCTTTAGGGGTATCCCTGGTTTTAAGAGGATCTGAGCCCTGGTTGCTATCTCCTTTGGTGCTTCATTTTTTTCTCTTCTTGTTTTTCGAATATGTAATGACGGGTGGAATATCGTCCATGTTTCTCCTTTTTGTAATGGGGGGTTAGTAGTTGGTAGAGGAATTCTACTGTTTTGTTTTGTGGGGTTTGGGATTTCTACCTATCCATTCGGTAGGACTGACCTTGGCTGGTGCGGTTTCACTGTGCACTTCTCTATCAGCTGATTTGTCTTAGAGTTTTTCTTATGATGTAATTAATCCTTTCTACTGTAATACAATGTCTTTCATTTACAAAAAAGAAAATGGTATTGTAGAAAAAACTAGGTATCCAACCTAAGAATCTACAAGAAGCTTTCCATATTTTCTATGGTCTGTCCCTAACTGAAGCACTTATGTTCCTTCTCAACAATGCCTACTTGCAATGGAATATTGTCACACAAAAATTGATCATAGAGGTGACTCACATAGCTGGGTCCCATGGAATCCATATCATCTTTTCTTTACGATAGAAAATAGATTGAAATCCATTCAAGGAAGTATGAGGATGAAGAACAGAAGCTCAAGTAATTCCTTTCCTCCATTCCCTTCTGTGTGAGTAAATAGTATTACATTTGTGTTTACTTTTAATTTTGGTTTTAATTTCCCAATTTTATTTTCAACTTCTCTCCCAATTTTCTTTTATCCAAATTTCAATCATCAATCCAGATTATTTTGTACAAGGTTAGGCTAAGGGGATATTGTACAAGGTTGGGCTTATAGAGTATGTGAAAACCGTGTTCGTGATAAATTTATATGCAGATATAGTCAAGTTTAATAAATTTAGCTTTACAATATGGAATGCAGGTGATCAAGACAATATTCACCATCTATGGAGGAAATATACAGTGAATGATCAAGTACTAATTAAGTTTTATGATTGCTTAGGTTATTAACATTCTAATCTTTTGAATTTACTATCCTTTTTTTTGTGTCTGGAAAATCCCTAAATAAGGGGAATTAGCATACAATTTCAAGGTGCTCAACAACTTATATTTTTCATTTTTTTTAATGTTTTTATCACAGGATATTCACTTAGTTAAATTATGCCATAGTGCCTCCATTCATGGGATATTAAATAAAACATGTTTTCACTAGATCTTGATAAATGCCTACCAAAATCCTTTCGTTGATTTCCCCCTCGAAATACATTTTTCCAATTAAAATAACCCTATTTTTACTAAATATCCCCTATATTTACCAAATTAAATTTTTTATAATCCCGCTAATACATATAAACCCACTTATACCCTACATACCCCTCAATACCTACAATAAATTTACCCTAATTTTCAGAATTTAAAAATTATCATTTATGAATGAACCCGATAAGATATTGGACAACAAGGTGAATCCCCTATGGTTTTCTTCCACATGAATGGATTATGTATTAATCTCCACTTCTCCAATCCATGTGTACATAAAAAATCCAAACGTAAAATGCTTTTCACATCAAGTTTCTTGATCTCCCATCTCTAAATAAATTTAAATATGAAAGTAAAATGGTTTTCACTTCAATTTTCTCAATTTTCTTGATCTCCAATATTTAAATCAATTTATGTGAACAATTTGATCAATTAATATATATATTTTAGATCAACAGTGGAATCATTATAGTAAAATAGTTTGCATAGTTTCTTGATCTCTAAGAAGTTAATAAATTAAAAAAATAAAATAAATTTTGTTAATATTTTAAAGTTTATACAAGATCTAAAAATATTTAGCATCATAACATCGTAACCATATACAAAAGGATCACTGAAAGAAAGACAAGCACAACTACACAAAGAACATAGAGATTTATCCTAGGAAACCCTCATGGGGAAGAAAACCCAACAAAAATTACTTGATATTGACTTCAACCAAGTACAGTGTAAGACCCAAAGAATAAGACTTATAAGACCCCATTGAATAATATTAGATTGCCTCCTCTCTCCTAGATGGACCAACCTTTGTCTCTCTAGCGCAAGTATTGAGGTATGTTGTTGTTCTGCTTGTCCAAATGAGGGAGGCACCTCTCCTATTTATATTGATCATTGGATAAGTCTAATAACCCAATTGGGTCGACCTAACCTCCCAATGAGGGCCGACTTTCCTTGGGGGACTAAAAACTGCATTTTAATAATACTTTTGTGGGTACTACTGACTTGAATTACAATGGAGGTTTTACCTCAAGAATTTACATGGCCTATTACATCAATGACATCCCTAATCAAAGTAAAAACATCTTAGGAAGGGGTAATAACAATAATAATACAAAATATAATATCTTCTGTAGTTACATTTCTTTAACACTCCCTCATAATAAGGAAGGTTTTCTATATCACATCAATACATCTGTACAACTGACTGGTAAGCCTATAGGTCGCAAGAAGTTTTCAAAACTATATCAACATCATCATTATCTATGGGATATTGCTATCATGAAAAATCACATTTCGATTATCACATCACGAGCATCGTATCTAAGCATCACATCACATCTTGACACATCACCATCACATCTCACCACATCATCATGAGTATAACATCTCATCGCATAGTTATGGGCATCACTTCTCATTGCATCATCACGAGCATCACATCTTATCACAACATCACAAGCATCACATCTCATTGCATCATCACATCTCATCGCAACATGACGGGTATCACATCTCATCGAATCGTCATCACATCATCATATCTCATTACAACATCATGAGCATCACATCTCATCAAATCATCACGAGCATCACATCTCATCGCGACATCACAAACATCACATCTCATATCATCATGATCATCACATCTCATCGCATCATCACGACCATCACATCTAGTTGTACCGCATCACGAGTATCACATCTCATCGCATCATGAGTATCACATATTGTCACATCATCATAAGCATCGAATCACATCTTGTCGCATCATCATAAGCATTAGATCACATCTTGTCACATCATCATGAGCACCACATATCTTCACATCATTACGAGCAGCATATCTCATCGTAGGTATCCTTATCCTGAACATCACCCGCAATAAACACAACATCACAACTTAATGCAAAGTCACCCACATCATCAAAAGATAACGGGTTTTCAACAAATGAATGCTGAAACATAATGTCTGCAAATGAATTCCATACCACAACACATGCAAATGAATTCCAAGCCACAACATCTATAAATGAATGCTAGACCACAACATCCACAAATGAATTTCAGACCGTAACATCTACAAATGAATGCCAGACCACAATGTATGCAAATGAATAATGGACCACAATTTCTGCAAATGAATGTCAGACCACAATGTATTCAAATGAATTCCATACCACAACGTCTGCAAATGAATTCCAGACCACAACTTCCAAAAATGAATGCCAAACCACAACGTCTACAAATTAATACCATACCACAACGTCTTTAAATGAATGCCATACCACAACATTTGCAAATGAATGTTAGAACACAACGTCCACAAATGAATGCCAGACCAAAATATCTGCAAATGAATGCCAGAGCACATTGTCTGCAAATGAATTTCAGACCACAATGTGTGTGAATGAGTGTCGGACCACAATGTCTTCAAATGAATTCTAGAACAAAACGTCTATAAATGAATGCTAGACCACAACATCTACAAATGAATTCCATACCACAACTTGTTGGGATCTTCCTATTTGAATATATGACCAATCTTCCTGCAGGGATATTCCTTGTGAGGATGTCACCGACAATTTTGGGATCTACCCTTAGTGTTACGACTAGTCATGCCAGGATCCAACCTCGGTGATGTCACCAACCATATTGGGATAATCCCATGAAGATAAGACCATGATCTCTATACTGGGGCTCATCATTATTTTCTTGTACATCCACAACTATACCATTACCAGTTCATCCTCTTATCATCACTCCCTCTTTCTAGGGAGGTATTTTCAGACTACACCAAGCTTGTATCAAAAGTGTTCAATATTTACATGAGATAGAGGCTGAGTCAACACATCTGCCACATGTTCCTCTACAAGAACATACTTGGGATTTATAGCTCCATTTTTCAACTTGTTCTTTATCATTCTCTGTTTGTATATCCACAACTGCATCATACATCTGCAACTTCATCATTTCTTCTTTTGTAGGTTTTTGGTTACAATCCTTCCTATAAGTTAAATACATTTATATTATTAGAAACATTTCATAAAATATTCATAATGAAAAATTGTTAAGCATAAAGTTATGTGTTATATACTTATGCAACTATTTTCGATAAAACAACTTTCGTCCATATTCCGTATACATACGGTAAATTTCTAGATGCCATCCATCTCTACTAAGACATTATGTCGACAAAGAGGTTTCATTATAGATAAGTAACAATGAAATGTTGTACAACACCATAATCCACTTACCCATCATATGAATATTAGAAGTAAAATGTTCATAAATGAAAAACACTCTAACATGCATAATACACTTCCTAAATCTAGGAACATACCTAGTGTACACAATTGAACAACTAGATATATAGGAAAGGAACATTAAAATACTTATCTTTGTTTTTTTGGTAGAATCCATCTTGATCTCTATCTTCTTGAAATACATGAGTCTTTGTCAAATGTGTTCAACTTCATCGTCTAATTATGAGGACATGTTCCTATCTTGCTCATGATCGGAAATACTGAGCAAGTCTTCTTACACCACAAATCACATAGAGCCATGTATTGGTGTTGAATATGTGTGTCCCAGCAATGCATCCCTTCTTATCCAATGCTGAAATGGATAAGAGTATGATAATTTATCTTCATTAGTATAATTTTTTTGGATCATATCACTTGAGGGATCTTCCCTTTCTTTCTTCTCAGCTGCAATATATTCATCCTTGGTTGCACTAAGAGAAACACTCATCTTCTTTGCTGCAACATGTTGGAGTGATATTTATGTTTGTAGAACTACCAATTGATTCATCATATCTCTAAAGCACCCTTTAGGTAACACACCATTTTTTTCACATATTTTACTTGGATAAGGAAAATATCCTTTGATTTCATCATTTCTCTAATACCAAGACTCATGTCAAGGTTCTTGAACTTTTAGATCTACCGTAGTCACTCCCTCTGAGGTGGAGCACCATCATCCCTCTGCATTTTTTATTCTCTGCATCAGGACACTCGAGTTTTAGGTAGCTTCCTCCACTACTAATATTCTTTGCATCCATCTATGTTTCCTGTAAACGACACTAGATATCAAGATCCTTCATCTCAAAATTTTCTTTTAGTTTTCTCTTGCACCCATCTATGAGATTCTCGTCCTTTGCATATTTATATATTAAACCTTGTAGTAAAAGTTTTGATCTCCATCACTCTAGTTGATCCTCAAGCTCCTCATGTAACTCTATGTTCTATCCCATGGGTTTCTGCTGAGCTTGTACAAATCCTTTTGTGCATAGGTGATTCTCTGCAGAGAGTCTCAACCCCTGTAGGTTGCTCGATATGTTCTTCTACTTTGATTACACCAACTATTGAGTGTAATATCCACCATTGAAGAGGCATGTCTAGCCCCTAGATAATTGTCTTTCCATAATCGATTCTCTCTTTATGATAGAAACCATGAACCTTTCTTTGTATCTTTTGATACTTTGATATGCTATATACTTGACCTCGTAGATATTCTTGGAAGGATTTACAAAACTTCCCTTCATGTCTCAAGATCATATCCAAACATCATTCTGTATGATCAAATGGTAATTCTTGATCAAATCATCCTCCCATTTTTCCTTCTTGGAACATTCTTTCACAAAGTGTTATTTCTCATCACAACTCAACATCTGAGTTGTAATATGTCCTTCTATTCTTTACAACAATTTTCTTCCTTCTTGTTCTTTCTCTTCTTGGCATGAGTTTTTAAGGATTGATTGTCATATTTTTCCATCTCTTCTTTTCTTGACATCAATCAAGTTTCATCTTGCATGCATTCCTCCATAGCTGATCTTAATTATAGAACAACTCCCTTGACTAAACTTGGAATACCATTCAAAGCTGTAATCTATGCTCCTGCTTCTTTGACATTGTCTCTAATGGATTCTAATTTCTCCTTGAGCTGAGATCTCATTGTGAAGTAACATTGAATGTTTTCTGACATTTGCATATTCACATCCTTGAGTTGAGTTCTCAAATTCATTTTCGTATGAGATGTTTATTGCATTGAACATATCCTTGGAAGCCTTCAAGGATGATACATGTGATATCCAATGGAGACGAAAATACTCATCTTCTTTTGCTTTGCTTCGACTTCATCTCCCTTTGGATATGCAGTTGCTTCTTTGACATAGTTCTCCATATCATGCTTCATCAAGTATGAGAAGTACTCTATACTTCCATGCTTAGAAGTTCTTAACTCTTTTAAGCTTTTCCTCAATCTTGGTATAGTTTGTCATCATGATAAAAATGAGAATGTCAAATGGAAATTTAGAGGATAGAACTTACCAGTGAGATTGTTGGAACTTGATGCTTCCTTGAAATTTTTTCTAGAAGACTAATTATGGTGGACCTAAGGCTTTCTAGAGAAAATATAATTTTTCAACTTAGGTATATTTAATATCTGATTGGATAGAAATATGTGTCTCTTCAAGGCGATCTGAGCAACATACTCATTTTCCTAAAACTGTGGATAGAACTCCAAAATATCCGATGCCCTAGTTTTCCCTGGCAGTAGTGTTAGGTCAAAAATTGAAAATCCATAATGAGAAACTTCTTCCATAGAAATTTGCACCCTCATAAGGTGATTTTTATAGTCCTCATTTTTTAACTGATCAGTGGAGGGAACTACCTTGAACATGAAGCCCTTGTTTTCTTCAATTTCTTCTATAGAATTTCCTGATCATGTTTCTGCTGTATCTCTGAGTTTCCTATATCTATGCATCTAAAACATCATATTAAGGTAGCCCGATTTGTCTTCTTTCCAACCCCATAGGTTAGACCAAAATTGGATTAACCAAATGAGACTTATGCGAATTTTTCCAAGGTGGCTTGTTTGGGGACTTATCAGCATGACGAACTTGTACGAATTTCCATGTGTCACTGGTTCCCATTCGAGGTCTAAAAATTCTACCACAAAAACTAAAGTACGTGCCCTATATGAAACATCTTGAAAATTTTTATTTGGACCTTCCTAGCCTCAGATATAGAAATTCTCCCTAAGTCACATGTTTATGACTATATTCTAGAGGAGGATGGAACCCTGATTTGGAGGACTCATATCTTCTGAAGTGTAAATAATATAAGGATGAAACTTTCACAAAAGGTACATAAATATTTCATATTCATCCCATCAAAGTTTAATCTCCTGATCCTTCTCCAATATCGCGATATAGCGAAAGTCCCAATATGACTAGTTTTTGTCTTCTAAGGTTTTCAAGCATGAAACCCTAATCTTCAGTAGTTGGAGCTATAATAGTGTTTTAGTTTCACAAAGACTTCTTTCAGGGTGGATCTAATTCCATGTTAATATTTCAAATGTTTTACAATATCTAAAAATATTTAGCATCATAATAGCATAACCATATACAAAAGGATCATTGAAAGAAAGACAAGCACAACCACACAAAAGAACATAGAGATTTATCCTAGGAAACCCTTTCGGGGAAGAAAACCTAGAAAACATTCCTTGATATAGAAATCAACCAAGTATAGTGTAATACCCAAAGAATAAGACTTATAACACCCAAAGAATGATAATATACTGTCTCCTCTCTCTGAGATGGACTACTCTTTCGCTCTCTAGCGCAGCTGTGTAGTTATGTTGTTGTTCTTCTTTTCCAAATGAGGGAGGCTCCTATCATATTTATACTCATCAATGGATCATTCGAATAACCCAACTGGGACGACCTAATTACATCAACTGATCGGTGGAGGGAATTGACTTGAACATGAAGCCCTAGTTTTCTTCAATTTCTTCTACATAATTTCCTGATCATGTTTCTCCTGTATCTTCGAAGTTCCTACACCTATGGGTCTGAAACTTCATATTGAGGTAACCCGATCTGTCTTCTTTCGATCCCCATAGGTTAGACTAGAATTGGATTCACCAAATGAGACTTATGCGAAGTTTTCCAAGGTGACTTGTTTGAGGACTCTTCAGCATAGCAATCTTGTATAGAATTCCACATGTCACTGGTTCCCTTCGAGGTATGAAACTTCTACCACAGAAACTAAAGTCTGTGCCCTATATGCAGCATATTGAAAATTTTTATTTGGACCTTCCTAGCCTGATATATACAAAAAATCTCTAGGTCACCTGTTTATGACTGTATTCTAGAGGAGGATGGAACCTTGATTTGGAGGACTCATATCTTTTGAAGTATAGAGAACATGAAGATGAAATTTTGACACAAGGTACATAAATATTTCATATTCATCCTCGCAGAGTTTCAACTCCTGATCCTTATCCAATCTCACATTATAGCCGAAGTCCCAATATGACTAGTTTTTGTATTCTAGAGTTTTCAAGCATGAAACCCTAATATTTAGTAGTTGTAGCTGTATGAGTGCTTTAGTTACAAAAATACTTCTTTTAGGGTGGATCTGATGCCATGTTAATATTTCAAAGGTTTTACAAGATCTAAAAATATTTACCATCATAACATCATAACCATATACAAAATGATCACTGAAAGAAATACAATTGCATCCACAGAAAATAACATAGATATGTATCCGAGGAAACTCTCACGGGGAAGAAAACCCAACAAAACTTCCTGGATATAGAATTCAACCAAGTACAGTGCAAGACCCAAAGAATAAGACTTATAACACCCCGATAATAATAATGGACTGTCTCCTCTCTCCCAGATGGACTACTCTTTCTCTCTCTAGTGCAGTTGTTGAGTTATGTTGTTGTTCTGCTTGTACAAATGAGGGAGGCACCTCTCCTATTTATACTGATCAATGGAGAAGTCTAATAACCCATCTGGGACGAACTAACCTCGCAATCAGGGCCGAATTTCCTTGGGGTACTAATAAATACATTTTAATTATACTTTTGTGGGTACTACTGACCCGAATTACAATAGAGGTTTTACCTCAATACTTTAAATGACCAATTACATCAATTACATCCCAAATGAGAGGAAAAACATCTCTGAAAGGGGTATAATAACAATAATAATACAAAATAGAATATCTTCTGCGCTAATAATACAAAAAATGCCTAATCCTAGCAGAGCTACTTCCAAATCAAGGTCATTAAAGTGTGAACTTTTGATAACTCAAGGATGGTTGATTAAAAATCTAGAGAATCTCTCATGCGAAGAAATTCCCTAGGAAAACTAGTTTATCTCTTGTAGTTCCCTCTAGTACAAGGCCACATACTCTTAGGAAATTGATCTTCCTTATTCAAAGTTCTAGTGTTGGAGACAGAGTCAACATAGATTTTCTATTTTCTTTGATGGATCCTCAAAAGGAAATCCAAAGGTGACAAGTGCAGGGAGAGGGTCATTTTATATCCTAATGGAAATCAAATCCATACCTTTCAATTGAGGTCTGTGTAGGAAAATAAATAATCATACTGATTGGATGGCTCTATCTCATGGATTAGAATCCTTGGCACATATGCACATCGATTCCTTCAAAGTCTTCATATATTCCTGGGTCGTCATCCAAAAATGCAAAAAATTCAATCCGAAAAAGACAAGGATATGGACCGAATGTAAAAGAGAATCCAAACTTTTTTTCCCCGAATGTCTCAGATCCCATTTTTTCATGTTAAAAGGAAAAACAATAGCTCGGATGACAGATTGACAAACATTGAAGAAAGGTTAAATTATGGAGAAATAATGGTTAACAATCGACCACCCCCCAACCCCCCCTCGATAAAGTGGTTAGAATGTTAATACATAATTGTTCGTTTAAAAGTTTTAAATGTTTTGAAATCGGGAAAATCAAATCATCCCCCATCTCTAAGGGGGTTGAGGTGGATAAAACCAAGGTTATAATTCGAATGGACAACAAATTAATTATCGGTATTGTCTTGAGCTCATGGAAGACAAGTGGCATTCTCAAGCAACATGGAGTAAATGATCACCATATGATGAATCATGGTTCTGATATTCTCAACCTTCTCAAAGGAAAGTCTGGTAAAGTCTCTCACGCGATGACTTGTAAAGCTTCATGGCATCCATAGATGGCATTTACTATGCACGATTCCGTACATGTTGGAAGGATCTTAAGGAGGATCAACGAGGTGTCTATTAAAACAAGATTTTCCTTTCTTCCTCTATATGGTAAGCAAGAAATTTTGGGTAGTAAAGAGCTCTCCTCTTCCACGAAAGAAACCCTTAACGAAACCATGGAACGAATGTAAGGGATATAGTGGACTTTAAGAACTGTATATTCGATCTCAAGAAGTTGATGCAGTGCATGTACGAGGTTTTGTTGGCGGTCTTGGCATAAAATAGGAATATTTACCTTGAAATATTAAGAATGGACAACAAGTTGGAAGATACGGAAACCGATGTTTGGGTTCAAACAAGAAAGCACAAGGAAGCAAATGAAAAGGTTTCAGACATCCAAGTTTGAGGAAACAAAGAGGGTGGTTTTTTATTTAAAAAAATAATAAGTTGGAACAATTCATGCTCAACAATGAAGGCAATGAAACTAGGTCCTGGCTCTTGAAGGAGACTTTGTCCAAGTTGTAGGATAGCGTGGAGACACTAGAAGTGAACACTCTTGGACATGGAGTGCAAGGAGAGGCCACTCCAATGAAGAAAGTTGCAACAAAAAAAACTGTAAAATGAAGAATTCACTTCCAAGAATGTCCAGGCTTGATCTCTTTCTAAACATATGCTATATATTTTTGTCAATAGTTATGTAACAAGTTTGTTAGAGTCTATTCTACAAGATGAAATATTTTCTTCATAAGGCATTTTTGTAATAGAATTCTTCTGCTTAAACACTCTCATAAAGTATTATGTAATAGAGTTCTTCTACTTCAACATTCTCATAGGGCATTTGACACTTGTCATGCTACTCTCCACAAGAGCTTTTTGTTAGCAAGGCTATATCTCTATGTCAAAGTCGGTTTAAATTTCATATAATTTCCAATCTTTGTCAAACAAAAATATCAATTAAATCCAAGATATGCTTTTAAACAAAAGTGTTTCTTTAATATGTATTCCATTTATATAATCTCACACATACTATATTTTAAATATAAATATGCTATTCAAGAATATAAAAACATGAATAAAGTTATTGATAAATAAACACTCTTAAAATCACTACAACTAATGTGTAAACTGGTTAAGAATCACACGTAGTTTAAAGTGTTAACATATTTTGCTATATTGTCCTATTTTGTTGAAATGTTTTTTTAGATTTTTTATACTTAAACTTTTAAAATAAAATCAATTTTAAAAAACTAAAATAGGATTGAGTAAACATAACAGCTAAAAGGATGTGTTTCTTTTTAAGAGATCAAAGGTCTACAGAAAAAGTAGCTAAGATATGTACATTAGATAGAATTCATGGTTTATTAGTATATTTGTTGATTATTATATTTAGTTGCTAAGATATGTATATTAGATAGAATTCATGATTTATTAGTATATTTGTTGATTAATTATATTTACTGTTTTATTAAGTTGATAGGCTTTTTTATTTAAGATTTGTGGTGGATTATGGCCTATGGTTTTTCATCTAAGGTTCAGGATGAGAAAAGTGTATTGTCTAGATTGATTGTATGGAACTTTGAAATTTCGAAATAAACAATTATAAAAAAATATATAAAAATGCATGGATAACTCATTGCTAATGAATGGATAACCAACAATTCATGTTTAGATTATAAAAATGCATGAATAACTCATTGCTAATGAATGGATAAAAAATAAAAAAACTGATAATTAATAGTTGATAAATGGATGACAGTAAAAATGTATGTGATAACATGTTATCCTCAAACTATATAGGCATGCTACTAGAATATATATTCTATATTCATATAGACATAGGGAATTTATTTATGGCAAAAATTATTTTAAATGGGTTTTGAATTTATTTTGCATTAAAATAATAGTGTTTCTTATCCAGTCCAACTTCAAGATTTATTTTTGATGTATTCAATTCAGATTGAGGTATTATTAAACATGTATAGTTGCTTAACTTAACTTGTAGTTGAACATTGATGAATTACAAGTTAAATGCCATAAAGAAATTATCTGTTACTTATTTTCATACATATTTGTTAACTAACTGATTTCTGACTTCTCTATACAAGTACAGGAGGACCCTCCTATAAAAGCATTCAACAACTTTCCGAAGAAGAAATGGGAATCCTGATGATCAATTAAGTTTAGTCAAAATTGTTCTTCCACCAGGCCTCAAAAGGGAATCCAGGGAAGGCTGGAGGTGGAGGGGTCATTATTATTTGTCCAGAGAGAAATGTTGAAGTGGAATTTTTTTGGGATATTGGATTTGACTCTAATAACATGGCTGAAGTTTACTGGCTGTGGCAAGATCTAAATAACTTGGCGGATCAGGCAACTAATAAGGCAATGGGGTTATGTAAGAATGAGTAGGAAAATTTTTGAATCTGTGGGGAAAGTCCGGACTTGTTTTAGGAGTAGCAGAAAAAGTTAAGAATCTGGTTTCGTCAAAATCCAAATTGTTGTATCTTGCTACTTGTTCCCTTTTCTGATTTTATAATAGAACAGTTTTTGTCAAAAAAATAAATAATTAAAAAAAAATAAGAAAAAGAGAGAAAGTTTAATTGACATACTATCATTATACACTTTGTAACATTCATCCATAACATTCTGAACAAGAGAAAGAGCAAGGCAAGAGCAGGGCAAGGAAAGACAAATTGAGGTCAAAATTAGAAGAGAATTAATTGGAGGCAATGTAGCCTACCTGCCTATCAAGCGCTGTAGACACCTAGATTGGGTTGTGAGCTCCTGGATAAATTGTGGTTGTAGCTGCCATGGATTCTATTCGATTCACTGCAATCCACTGTGACAGGCCGCTCAAATTCAGGCTCAATTCATCTTCATTGAAAGCCAACACAGAGCGCCATGAATTTTGACTCGCCACAACCTGTAGATTCTTGGAAGAGGCATCTTAGAATCTGAGGGCCGACTTAAATGGATTTGTTCCGTTTCAATGCATAGAAAACAAGATTGCATAGCTCATGCAATACGTGTCAGGTTATTACATGACTTATAAATATAATTTAAATTAATAAAATTGTATTAATATTGATGATGATAATTAACTTTTACTAAGACCAACTTTGGTTTATTCTATAAAATTGATTTTAAAAAGCCACATTTAATAGCAACAATAGATTTATTGGTTACCAAAACCATGTGCCCAAACCTACTTACTCCCTTTCTCATTCCGGAGTCAAAATTAACTTTAACAAAACTTAAACATTCATTAATTAATTCCAAATGTAAGTAGTATTATTTACTTTCTTTTGTTTTTTTAAAGTAATTTTGGTTTTAAAAAGTACTGTATATGTTTAACTATATATAAATGTTATATATATATATATATATATATATATATATTGTTGCATATTTAATTAAAAATATTAAATATAAGAAGTCTGCTTCTGTATTTTATTTGTATGGGATATTTTTCATTATGGAATCGTATTCCTATGCTACTATAAACAAAAACTGAATACCAAATATAAAACTTTGTTTAATTATAGAATATAAATAATTGAATAGTAAATTATTAAGATGCATGAATAATGCATTGAATACAAATTGTAATAAAAGTAAGATATTTATTTTATGTTTTGGATTTATTTAGTATTTTTTTTGTAAAATGTAAATTTAGAAGTGTTTTTAAATTTATAAATAGATTTAATATTTTTAAATCTTTCATAAACACTCAAATTATACAATTTTCATTGTTGATATATTTGTTTCTAAGAATTTTAACAAATTTTCAACCAAACTCCCAATAAAATACACACCAAATATACTTTAAAAAATAAAAAGTTCGTAGACATTGACAATAAAGAATTTTAATTAAATGCTACGTTGTTTAGGACAATGATCACGTAAATAGATAAACAAAACTGTATTTAGATTTTTTACATTTAAATTCATTACAATTATACACATAATATTTTATTTAAATTGTAAATGCAAATTTGGTTTTAAATACAACCTGTAGATTTTTTTTTGGTAAGAGGAGTCCAGATTTCCAGCTCAACAATCGCGAAGCATCTCAGAATTTGAGGGTTACATAAATGGATTTGTTACTTTGGAAGAGAGGCATCGATAACGTTGCATCAAATTGTCTTTCTTATTTTATATTTTAGTTTCAATTTGTAATTTAAGCAATTTTCGAATTTCAGCAATCATCAATCAATCAATTCTTATTTTAAATGTTAAATAAGTAATAATTTTAAGAATACAATTAAAACATTAAGATACATATAAATAACTTAAATGAGTTGGAAAACCGGACAACAAGCAAAAATATGGGATCATGACTTCATTCTATTATATGTTCAAGAGAAATGTTAATGAAAGGTTTAAGAGTAGTCTTATTATGAAGGCAATATATATTATAAAGATTGTAATAAATAATCATAATTATGAAAGTTTTAAGAGAAACTTTTTTATCTTTAGTTTTATGATGAAGGCAATATATATTATAAAGATGGTAATAAATAATCATAATTATGAAATAGAGTAAAACAAATTTGAACATCATTGAAAGTGAGAAGAATGTCTTTTATGAGTCTGCATGAGTGTGACTCATCGACATTGGTGGATATAAAGTCACTTGTTGTAAAGGAGGTAATGAGTTCAAATCACACCTGGTTTACATGTGTCCCATGACTTGCATATTGTTATGGGGCACCTAGGGGTATAGATATAGTGGGAATGGATCCGTGTACCGTGTATCATACGAGCACAAGCCCAGCACTTGTTGCCGATTCTCCCAGTAAAAACAATGTATTTTCTGCAAACTCAAATCATGTAATAGCTTTTGCAATGATGTTCATCCTTCACATTTGATTTTGGAGTTCATCTTTTAACTCTTCCTTGTGGTTTGTGGTCTAGAAACACCTTTCCAAGCAAGGATTTCACTTGGAAACACTTCAGGACTGTCCAAAAATATTTGGTGTCTCTACTCTTTGAATTCCCAACATTAGGAAACCATGCCTACATTTCATGTCTCATGCCATCCTTGTCCACCAACTCTTTCCTATGCTTAACCTATACTTTAGCTGTGTCAATCTCCTTTTGAATGTCAATCAGAGTGTTCTTTCAAGATCTTGAGGCCGCGGTTTATGCTTCTTGCATGACTCTTAGATGATTGCTAAACCCACGACCATGTCTATCCCCTCGATCGTTCGAGCTTCTCATCTTGCCAACCATGTTGCTTGTTGTAATTTCCTTACATGTGTCCCCTATAAACGACCTACAAATTCCCCTAATGAGTCCCAACAACAAGGTTCCACACAAGATACTATATCGATTATGCTTGCCTCTAACACAATTAACCTTTGGTGGGTTGTATTCCAAGCCACAAAAAACCATTGAGAATTCGCAAGAGGAGATGAGCAATGTGAAATTTTTATTGAATAATTTAACCGCTCTATATCAAACACTTAAAAAAATTTGGATAGTAATGTGACAAATAATTAAGTAGGCTCTCTTTTATAATAATAATAATAATATATTTGTAAGGTCACCAATTTGGTGTTTGACCCTTGTTTGTGAAACAAGGAACTCATTTTTGCATAAAAAAAATGCATTTTTGTTTTCTAAGTACAATCAATCAAATATTCTAATTCCATAAAATTAAGCAGTATACTATTCCACAAAGATCGGAACTAACCCAAATGAGAGCATTGAAAAGGGCTCAAAGTAGAGATGTGTAACTTTTTTCAAGTGGAAAAAAACCGGTACTTTTTCCATTCAATTAATCAAAAAGTATGTATCACTATAAAAAAAATTGTCCAAATAGCTTGAAAATGAAGATCCCAGTTACATACAAATATCATATCACATATGTATCAACGTCTAGAGAGTAAAAATATCAAGGAAACAATAGAAAGCTAACTGTCAAGTTGACTGCACAAAAATATCTTCCCAACACATAACATAACTAAACGAAGAGAAACAACAACCAATTCAAGAGAAATTGTGTATGGAGCCGATGTTCTCCACAACCTCTTCCACATATTATTCCCAAACCAGTAAACCTTCATCCTTCGTAAGTGCATCCTTAGAGAGTGTATATGAAACTATATTAATCTCCTAACAATGCAAAGATCATGATAAAAACAAATAATAGCCTCAGTTCTCGATACCCACTGTTGTAGAGATAACGCCTGTGGATTGCACAATTTTTTATCCCAATTCATGATTACCAAAGAATCGCTAAAAATCTTTAAATTGTCAATACCCAATGAAGAAGCAAAGTTTGACAAACACCAAGGAGACAAAAGACTGACCTTAGTGTTTGAGCCTAGTCCATAGTTTAATTTCAACTTGAAATAATGTTCTCTATTTTCTCCGCAATAAAACTCCCACAACACATCTTCCATATTGTGCTACCCAATAAAAAAAGCTCGCAATTGTATGAGAAAAAGGAATATCATATAACTGCCTCATCCTTTTTTTAAAACTTCCAAAGAATAATAGTCCTTATACATGTTGATATTTATTAGGACTTCGGCATAAGTATTTAATGGCTTCCCCTAAAAAGTTGCATGGTTTATATATTTCCGTACATCCCAACAAATGAAGGCATGAAGAACTATGTGTTTATGGAAATCCTTATACCACAAGTGAAAATTCTTTTCAAGAGACTACAACCCCTAGACATGTGTGATTCTCAAAGTCTCACAAATAGATTTCAAAAGCTAAACAGTGTAAGGAAAATAAAAAAAATACATTCATTGGATTCAAAATTGGACCTGTCAAGTATACACAAATTTGGGCCCATCCAACCCTTGTACAAAATATTACCCCATGTAAGGAAACAATTGTCAAAGGTCAACCAAATGAAGTGTTTGAATTTTAAGGGCAGATCTATCACATCCAAAATTTCTTATACCACCATTTTGGGACACAAGTTCTCACTTACTGCAATAGTAGCATATGCATCCTTGGTTGTAACCTTACCATCATCTTGATTGAAAGACCAAAGAAGTTCATCCCATTTGGAACTTAATCTAACACCTGCATAATTCAAATAAGCTAAATAATGTTCCCATTATTCTGCCCATATGCTACCTAATCCAATATATTTTGTAGTCAACCAACAGGAATCAGTTTGTTTGAGATATGGAGGCATTTTAATGTGAGCTAATGTGATAAAACTCAACTCTGCGAGATAGTCTAAGAGATAAGGAGAAAGCACAAAATTTTCATCATTGTCGATAAATGGGTCAATCCCCACCAATATATTAGGTCCAGAACTAACTTTCCAAGTGAGCCCCTTTCTTACACAAGGAGAATACTTAATAAAACTGTTTCAAAAGTTTCATGCATTACATCCCGTAGTGAATCGAAGATGTGTGATTGAATAAGAAACTCTCTCTAGATCCTTAGAATTAGATAATATAAGTAGTTAGACTTTTTTTTTCCAAATTAGAACTATTTTATAAGTTAGTACCCACAAACTAGTGACCTAACATAATCAATACTATAAAAATACACCCATTCACCATCTATTCTCATTGGGGGTTCACTTTGTGAACTTGTTACAAAGCATGTTCCTTCGTATGATATTGAATAATATCTCTAATTTCACTAAATATTGGAAAATACTTCCTAAATTTGTATTGTTGAACCCTCCTCGCATTATACATTTCCAATTAAGAAAAACCCTAGTTTCACCAGATATTGTAGGTATCCATTTTATCAACCCATTTTTAACAACCCCTTTATTTCATATTGTAAAGTTGTAAGAACAAGATCCCTAATGCATCTTAGTATAAGAAAACAAGATAATAAATAAAATATAGTATAATGCTAGTAATGATCCCAACATGATTGCAAGGGTGACGGATTCATTTGTAGCATTGGATATGGTGTAATACCCAATGAAATAGTAATGGGGAAGGAAAAACACGTAAAAGGAAACCCATTCAAGAGATCAATGGAACAAAGAATGTAAAAACTGATAGTCGAATAGTCATTTTTACACCAAAATATGTTAGTCTACCAACTTATTTTATATCATGTAACTACAAGTATAACCATAGAGAGCTCATGTTTTCTATAAGCTTAGTAAATTAAACTCCATAAAATATTTTTGATAATCGTAATAAATGTTTTCTATTCATTTTTTAAAAGCTATTTGTATGCTATTTTTAATACATGCATAGTAAAATATGGTAAAATAACACTCTTATTGTTTGGATAGATTATGTGTAGATATCTTCTTATGCTTAAAGTATTCAAAGTTTAGTGAACACATATTCTTCCATGACAAATGAATCTCATTTCTATATCTATACAAGATCAAAATTAGTCGAAAAATAGAGAAGATTCTTTTCATTTTTTATTTAAAATCTTAAAATAAATTAAATGACACTCCCATATAAATTCAACATTGGTTATCCAAGAGGTTATTGATTTTTCTTAGGTCAAGAAGAATTCTATATTGGAATATTTGTAATTTTATTTAATTCAGAGGACGTTTTTGTATGAAACTAAGACAAAAATGCTTAATTTTTTATGTATATGATCCAATGATATAACCAAATTGTTTGGTATTTTTTAAGATGGCTTTAAGGAGTTGGATTTCAATTTGAATTAAGATTTCAATCAATAATGTTATAATATGATTAACGTAATCATATGAATATTTTCATTTAAAAACTATTTAACAAAAAAAAAATCGTAACCATAATGATAATATTATAGAAAAATTATTTAAAATTAAATATTGTATTATAAAACGTTTTCATGTACGACAATTATATATATATATATATATATAATGTTTTCCTTTCGAGGTAAGAGCTGCCGCAATAAGGTTATACAAGAATGTAATTACTAAGTTTAAGAGCAATAAGGGGTGGTTGAAAGATATTAATTGTAATGGGCGCTTGCACGAAGTTGGTTCCACTTTTTAGTGCCACTTCAGAAATCAGAAACACACTTCCGAAGTATAAATCGAGAACGCATATGCGTTATTGATGGTACATTCGGAATAACCCGAACCCAAACACAAGGCTAAGGTTAGTAAGGAAGTATCGCAGATGCGTTCTATAAAAGTTAAATATCGCATATGTGATATGGATACAATGCTTTTTAATTAACGGGCATATTTTTTATATGATCTTCAAAACGCATATGTGATATATCGCATATGCGATTTAGTGCTCACTAAATATGCAACTTGACTGATGAATACTTATCAAATATTAAAATATTAAATATCAAATGCATATCAAACTTGGACTGAAATATGTTAAACTTTTATAACCTTACAATGCATCCCATACCAATGGCTAAGACCTCCGAACCTATCCTTGGACCATGGTAGTGTCTATGATGATGATGATCACGAATAGTATGACTATGATGATGATGATGAGGATGAGGGTGATGATGATGATGATGATGATGATCACGATGACGATGATGATGAAAAATGATCGTGATGATGATGATGAACAATGATGGTGATGATGATGAGGAGGAGGATGACTATGATGATGATGAGGAGGATGAGGGTGATGATGATGAAGAGGATGAGGGTGATGATGATGAGAATGAGGAGGAGGATGAGGATGATGATGATGATGATGATGATGGCGATGGTGATGATGATGATGATGATGATGACGATGATGATGATGAGGAACAATGATGGTTGAGGATGATGATGATGAATAGGATGATGATGATGATGATGATGATGATGAGGATGGTAATGGTGATGATGATGATGATGATGACAAGGGTGATGATGGTGATGATGACAATGACAATGATGATAATGATGATGAACAATGATGGTGGTGATGATGATGAACAATGATGGTGATGATGAGGAGGAGGAGGATGATGACTATGATGACGATGATGAGGATGAGGGCGATGATGACGATGACGACGATGATGGTGATGATGATGATGATGATGACCATGATGATGATGAGGAGGATGAGAGTGATCACGATGATGATGAGGATGTGGATGAGGATGATGAGGATGATGATGGTGATGATGAGGATGGTGATGATGATGATGATGAGGAGGAGGAGGAGGATGGTGATGATGATGATGATGATGATGATGCTGATGAAGAATGATGGTGATGATGATAAGGAGGAGGATGATGACTATGATGACTATGATGACTATGATGAGGATGAGGGTGATGATGATGATGATGATGACCATGATGATGATGATGAGAATGAGGGTGATGATGATGATGAGGATGATGATGATGATGATGATGATGATGATGATGAGGATGATGATGATGATGATGATGATGATGATGATGATGATGATGATGATGATGATGACGATGAGGATGATGATGATGATGATGGTGACGATGATGACGATGATGACGATGACAATGAACAATGATGGTGATGATGAGGAGGATGATGACCATGATGATGATGATGAGAATGAGGGTGATGATGATGACAATGATGACGATGATGATGAACAATGATGGTGATGACGAGGAGGAGGAGGATGATGACCATGATGATGATGACAAGGATGAGGCTAATGATGATGATGATGATGATGAGGATGATGATGATGATGATGACGATGATAATTATGAATAATGATGGTGATGAGGAGGAGGAGGAGGATGATGACTATGAAGATGATGATGAGGATGAGGGTGGTGATGATGATGATGACTAAGATGATGATGATGAGGATGAGGGTGGTGGTGATGATGATGATGATGATGATGATGAGGATGATGATGATGATGATAACGATGACGATGATGATGGACAATGATGGTGATGATGACGAGGAGGAGGATAATGACTATGATGATGATGATTAGGATGAGGGTGATGATGATGATGATGATGACCATGATGATGATGAGGATGATGATGGTGATGATGATGAGGAGGAGGAGGAGGATGAGGATGAGGATGATGAGGATGAGGATGAGGAGGAGGAGGATGAGGATGATGACGATGATGGGGAACAATGATGATGATGATGATAGGTTTAATTGAAACTTTGATTTGATTTTAGTTTTGAAAGCATTTACAATGGAATGATGATGAGGAGGAGGAGGATGATGACAATGATTATGATGAGGATGATTACTATGATGAGGATGAGGATGAGGATGATGATGATGATGATGATCACGATGATGATGATGATGAACAATGATGGTGATGATGATGATGATGATGATCACGACTGTGATGGTGATCACGATGATGATGATGATCACAATGACTATGGCTATGATGATTATTATGATGATGATGACCATGATAGTAATGATATTTCACCCGCTTACTATAAATACTAATTACTAAATCTTGAAAATCGTCGAAATATTTAATACACATATAAACACTCATTACACTGATGGCCACACACTTGTTTGAAGATTATTGGTAACCAATGATCTGTTCTATTCTATGGACCGTACATTCGCAAACATCGATGAGCAACTGTCCACCCCTCATATCTCTCCTATCCCCCCCCATATATTTCCAAAAACCATTCTTCCATTCCCCTTATATTTCTCCTCCCTTCATCCCCCCAATATATGTCCCCTACCTATCCTTCCCTCCCATGATTCCCTCTACACCTTCCTCTCCCTCCTTTGACTCCCCCCCACTCTTAACCAATGTAATGTTGGGCCATGAGCCACCCCATAGCCCGTTTGGATGGAATATTAGGAGTCTAAATGGTATTATAATGGGATAAGGATTGCATTACTCTTTTTACTCTCGTACAAAATTAGTTAAGCAAAAACACACATGTGTTATAATGCACAAGCGTTATAACGCACATGCATTACATGCATTATAGCTTATGCATATTGCATATGCGATATATCGCATATGTGATATTAATAAGCTATAACGCATATGCGTTTTTTTAAAATTAAAAAAATTAACGGGAATAAGGTTTGGCATTATGTTCGGAAATAGCTTCGAACTACCGAACCTATTGGCTAGGAAAAATAAACCAGGGCTACCGCTTGTCTTTTAGAACTCTATCAATGTGCTCAGTTTTGATGGCATGTTTTCCTATGATGGACAATATTTTTTTATGAAAATTTAGAACATTTTAGAGTATGATCTTACGATTCTGAATATGTAATTTTTTCATTCAAAACTATGTTTTATTTATTTATTATTATTTTTCTAAATGACACACGTCAGTTTTAAAAAATAGATACATCGATTGTTTTTTATATAAATTTTGATTTCCATCACCATTTCCCAAGAAAACTATATGGTGCACTAAACGAGAGCAAGCTCTATGATCTTATATATAGAAATCAAGGATTTTTGCCCCTAAAGTGTTGCACCCGCACATAATGTTTTCATTTCAAGCTTTTGTGACTTCAATAATTAATAATAATAAAAATAATTCATGAAAAATTATGAATAAATAGTGTTGCACTATGCCCATATGTCCTTTATATGTCTGCAAGATTTTATCCCAAATTGACATCATTTACCTCATATATTGCTGCACCCGCACAAACATATATGTTAAGATGTGCTGAAAATTTGAAAACCCAATTCATGGAAACTAATTTTATAATCATTTACACACATTTTGTCTGCATAAATGCTATATATTTGAAAGTTGATTCAATTACCTATCTTTTGTCTTTTTACTTCATCTTTAAATAAGTTAGGGAAGTACCCCTAATTGTCACCTAAAGTTAAAGTTTCCAGGTTTTTCCAGTATTATGTGGCATTTAAAGTGTCTTTAAAGAAGTCCATGATTGTGCATCAGCCCTAATATCAGAGTTAAAAAAGGTTTCCCTCTCTCCCCTACCCTATTTGGCATTTACATCAATAATATAGAAGATTGTTTAGAAGAAGCAGGTTGTGTTGGCACGTTCTTAGCTGGAATAGTCATCATCCTTCTTCTCTATGCTGACGATATTGTTTTTCTAGCAAGGTGTACATATGATCTTGATAAGCAACTATGACTTCTTAAGGATTTCTGATCTACCATGGGTATGACTGTCAACACTTACAGAACAAAAGTTATGATTATTAAATCCAAGGACAGTTAAGCTAATTTTGTGTATGGCAATAGAAACTTGGAGGAAGTGTCTTCCTACAAATACTTAGGAATTCATATTCATCACAAGCTCAACTGGAACTATAGCATTGAGAAAAGGATTAATGAAGAGTGGAAAGATTATTTTGGTCTTGAAAATAATTGTAAAGAAGCAAACCTTGTGAATGTAAAAATATGGAGAATTAAATAGAGTTTACAATCTCTGGTTTAGAGAAATCATGTTGTGATTTGTATTTAATTATGCAACAACTGTTTATGCTCATGTGTTCCATATCTGAGATTACTTAACGTTGGTTTGAAGGATCAATGACTGAGTTACAACCTTGTATTTTGATAGTTTATAGAGTGACATGAACACAAGATTCCTATAGCTAGTGCAATTTCGATAGTCGTTGCTTATTGTTTGAATTTCCTATAATGTTTGAGATGGAGGTGAATAAATTTGGGCCCATAACCCACAGGTCCAAGATTTTAAAGGGAGCCCATTAAATTCTTGCTCCAATCTAACAACTCCTAAAGATAAAAATGTTTGTGGAATTAATTTGAGAATCGTTGTATGTTGCATATATTGGTTTATATCTTCCAAGGTATTTGAGAAGGGGAACATATTCAGTTTTTGGGAGTGGATGTTGGCATTCTTTGTGAAGTTCATGGCTAACCACTATCTGCTAATGTGAACTCTTAGATCAATCTTGCAAACATACTTGTTTTTACTCATTCACAGCTTGCAAAACTGCAGAAATTAAAGTGAGAATATCTTGCAATTGGTAAAATGGATCTTCATGAAACTTGGAGGAAATAAGCACTATTTCAAGATGAATAAATCTAGTAAGTTTCATCTCAATCTAATGCATGATTTTTGAGACTATATCCATCATTACCTACAACATTTTTTCCTATATGTCAAGATCTACACATCAGATAGATTTAAGTTTTGGTGAGCACAAGAATTGTGGTAAGAGGAATATACTCACCAATGTTTAGGAAAAAATATGTCACGGATTTCAAAAAAATGACCATCATCACCTACATCCAATTTTTATTTTTCTCAAAATACGTGATGTGGGTTTCTCTGATTTTTAGTTTGGAGATGCATTGGACTATTGAAAAATTGTTTGCAAAATTTCACCCAAACCCAACTTGTAGTTTGTGAGAAATTTGTTTAAACAATTGCTGATACACTTGCAAAATTTTCTAATACAACCTGTAGTGAATTATTTGCTTATTTATTGAGATTGGTGAACTTGTTTGGTGTGATTTTTGATATGGAGAAGCATGAGAACAATATGAACATGCCTACAAAAAATTAGCAAAACCCAATTTGTATATTGGGATAAAATGTTCTATGAAGTTTGTTGTTATAATTGTAGAAACATCGCCAACTTCTCTGCTAACCTTTCTGCTAAATTCTCTACTATTTTTTTGAAAGACTGCCAACTTATCTGCTATCTTTTTCACTAAATTCTCCGCTATTTGATGAAACACTACCAACTTCTCTGCTAACGTTTTCACTAATTTTTTTTCTATTTGCAGAAACTTTGCAAAATTCTCTGCCATTTACTGAAAATCCACTTTAACAACAAAATTCAAACAATTTTTTATAGCTTAATCGATAAAATGGGATTGGTTGCATGAGGACATGCAACATTTTCTGTTTGGGGGAGATGTTGGGTCACTGATTTGTCCCTATTTTCATCGCTTCTCAACACTTATTTCATCCATTTTATTCCTATTATTGCTCATTTATCATTCCATTTTCCATCCATTTTCTGTAACTACTCATAAAATACCATATTACTCCCATTGATACTTTAGTGGTTAATAATTATTATTTTCCTTTTTTTTTAATGAACTAAAGACTATTATGCATGATTTTACTAAAGATGGTTTACAAAGCAAGTTCTTGTAGCAACACTTATGGTTCGGACATTCGAAGTTGGCATGTTAGAACATATCCATATGGAAATTCACAACATGGTTTCATTGCTAGGATTGATTATGTAGATTTGTGATCTCAATTCATGCCCAAGTATAACATGAAAGCCTCTATCTCATGATCAAATGGTCCCAACAAAAAATGCATGCCATATAAGAACACATTGATTTGCGTTGCAATTTGCGAGAAGATGAAAAAGAATATCAAAAATTTGAAGCATGGGTTTTGTCTAGCACGGGCCCAATTAAGTTCAACTTAGAGTCATTTTCCAAACTAAGCCACATAATGGGAGATACCGAAGGTTCTTCTAAAGGGTATTTTTCCAAATTTACAGTTGTGGCTGATTCTCTAAACTCAGTAATTTGTTTGAACGACCCAATGATTTGGGGATTGGATCTTATCATTACTTCATTGGTTTGATGTATAAGTAATACATCTTCAATCAGGAGAAGGGGAGTCCTAAGATTGTATTGAATAGATCTATTGTAATAGAGATATGAACTGATGTAATTTCTGATTTTGTTTAATAATACCAAAGTGTTGATGCATATGCAACTGTGTGAAACATCTTCTTGAGGCCTTAAGTCTTTTAGCCATGCATACTAGGTGAGTCAGCCCCCCCCTCAATTTGGTATGTGTTGGTCTTACTTCTTTATTTCTATTTTTCATATTCATTCTTATGTTAATTAGATAGAGAGTTATTTTATTTGCATTCTAACTCCATTCATGATTTATTAAATTGTTGTCTCTGTTGTGACACACATTCTAGACCAACAATTCAGTCCACCCATTACACGATTCAGTTGTAGGATTATATATGTTAAATTTCCACATTGCACTTATAATTTGGATTAATTGATTTCTTATTTGAATACTTTATTTTTGTTATTATTTTCCAAATCATTGATATAGTCATGTATTCTTTAAGTTACTGCAACCCCATTACATTCCCACTTTCACTTTGTTTCCCACGCTTATTTAGTATTGCATCGTCTCCTCAGATTTACCATGCATGTATCAACCCTCTTTTCAAATGGTCATAGGTGTTGTTAATGATAGAAATTTAATTAATTTTTAAGTTAGATTGATTCCTTGTTTGTAGTTTACACAATGTTGTTAGTTTTTAATTCGATGTTAGTTATTTAATTTATGCAGGAGTGATCTAGTTTTTCTTTCAGAGCAAGTGTGAGAGAGTGATTTCCTTTCAAGTTGTGTGTTTCATTTAAGAGTGTGATTTAAGTATGTAATGCGTGTTTGAATTCATTGATTGCATAGATAATAGTGTCAAATGGAAATTGAGCCTACATAGATCTTGCATGATAGATTTGAAATAAAATACTTCCTCAGGTTGATAATTTATGTTCTAGGAGTTTCAGTTGTTTATTTAATTAGACAATTAAATTTCCCAACAAAGATACATGTCCCTTTGGATGCACTATTAGAGAAAAAGACTTCAAGTCATTGATGATATGTTGAACAATTTAGGTGAAAGAGGACAACCCTAAGTTTGGCACTCCATGAGCTATGGATAATCTACTAAGAATGGAGTCATAGAGGCTTATGATAACTGAGATACAAATTCTTGAAATACCATCATATATAATCCTTTGGAATAGGACCTCCCAGGGGATCGATTCAAACACCTTTTGAAGGTCTATGAAGCAGTATAAGAACTTCAAGGAGTGTTGCCTCACTTCCTTGATAATGGTCGACTGTGAGAATACGATCAATAGTTTGATGCTATGGCTTGAAACCTACATAAGTTTATTCAAGTTGATGATGGAAATTTTCAAGGTTCTTGACCATTATAGAAAGATTGGTGATTATTTCAAACAACAACTATAACTTGGTCGTAGTATCATCGGCATGTATAGAAGAAGAGGGAAGCAAGATTGCAAAGGATTATCACTCATATAGGCCAAGAAGCTAGATGAATCATACAAGGAAAGATCTGAGCAAAGTCTACTCAAGTCAATTTTAGAATTCATGCTAGTCCCATTAATTTATGGACTCAACCTATGTTAATTATTCCCTAGGGGTAGCAAAAGCTTAGGTAACCTAGGTTGATAGTGTGGAAAATTATTTTAGAGTAGCGAGGTGAAAACCGTCATTAATTCATACGAAAATATTGTGGAAAATAGGGAGTGTGGAACTAATAACACGCAAGAGGTAGAGGTCGAGATGAGAGTTATTGGAGGCAAATCTTATTTCGCAAGGACAAAATCATGGTTAGGAAAACTATTCAAGAACAAGGTCTAGAGATAGGATAATGATGACCCATTTGTCTTCTTGGAAACATTTGAATATGATAGGAAATTTCATTAAGAAGTAGACTCACAAGCATGCGAAAAGTTATATGATAATCAAATAGCGTTTGTAACCACAAAGCCATTGTTGTAGATAATAGTTTCACGGGACCATATGCATTTTCCACTACCAACATGGATACAACTAAGGCATCTAGAAAATCCATTCTCAAGGTGATGGAGGAAAACAGGTAGTTTAAATAGTGCATTGCTAAAAATTAGAGAATATGGTGGAGTACTTAAGCCATGGAAAGATAACTTGGTTGTTTAAGAGGATTAAATGGTACCCGCGATTCATGATTATTCTTTTCATGTTCATGCATGCTTGGAAGTATCACCTTCCGTGAAGGTAGTTAGGAAATAATTAGAATGAGAAGTGGTAGATTTATAATAGAAGAAGCTACCACTAAATGAGATCACAATGGAAAGAGCAATGCAATCCTATTTTGAATAACATATGAGACAAATTGGATAGCGTCTAGCATGAATATGGTCAAGTTCAATATCCATGATGCATTGGAAGAATTGGATGTTGTATTTCTAGACAATGAGGAATATTTGGTGGAAGCACTTGAAATTGAAGAATCTCATCCAATTTTGATGTTCCATAAAGAGAATCCACCTTTGGATGCTCAACTATCTCATGGATTTGATGCGGTAGCATACAGATTATAAGAAGAGAGAATCCTTGTTGGTTACAAAGATCTCCCATTGAGAGATGGTCACTTTTGTAAAAGAACCAAATGCAACTAGGTTGATTATGCACAAATAATTAGTCTAATTTATGTTCGCACAGGGATCAAATTTGACTTCATAAAGGAAACACATTCTAATCTAATATTCAATATTATTTTGGAATTACAACTGGTGAAGAGTCATATTTGTAATTCCTCCTTGACCCCTCATTTATACTTGTTATGAACATTTTGAAGAGTTATTTTTTGGTCATGTAAGTTATCTTCATATGTTAAAAAAGAGGTCGCTTGTTAGCTAGTTGTTTCTTATGAAAATTTGTGCTTATTTTTCATATGCTAACATATGATTCAAAGCATGGAGTCTATTATTATCTTGTTGACTATTCTTGGGTGCTTGTTTCGCCGCTAGTTATTCACTCATATGGGTTATAGTTGTAGACTATTCTCGCTTATGCCGTGGGACTAAACTGTTTCATTTCAGATTACTTCTTTCGATGGAACCAGTGGAATTTTACCATTATTATCAATCATATTATTAGTATTAGTTACCACTCATGTACACGATTAGTTAAATGCATTTCTTGTTGCATTGTTGCATTTTATATTAGTCGAATACCATATTTTTCATACATTATATTACAACAACTAGGCCATTACTAGAGGGTTTGACATTTTCAATGAAGGAAGGTCTGTTTCAGCCCTTTCGCTGGGTGAACTGTGAAGTTAGTGTGGGAAATTTGTACACTTCCACATAACCATAACATATTTGTAAAACTTATCTTCTTCATTTTCTCACTTGCCTCCCTTTTCCCTTGCCTAACCATCTTCCAACAAACAATGAATCTGTGCTTACTAGTATAGTCAGTACTAACATATCTACCCATGCCATGCTTATTTCTGATGTTCATGGTTGCATGGAGCCTCCATGCCTCTCTCGTTATTGATGGGTTTCCTTCTTTTGCGACCGACATTACCTACCAGCTTAGATCCAGCTTTACCCGGCTCTATCATGCGCCGAGAGGGATCAAATATTTTGAGGTGCAAACCCTTTTTTGGAGTGCATCTTGACAGAAAAATACTGTATATAAAGAGATAAGCGAAGTTATATAATTTCTCTTGAAGTGAAAATCGCAGATTGCAGATAAAGAGATAATGTTCTTTGCTGGATCTAAGCTAGAGATCAGTTCATAATTGCTGCATTATTAGAAGTGAAAATTGTAGAAGGGAAAATCCAGATGCCAAAACAAAAACAAAATCCAGAAATTGCAGATGGATTCTGGTGCTCGCCATCAATCACAGAAATGGACTACGGGGGAGAATACATCAAATACTATAATAATCTACTCGTATCAGTTTCTATAATTCAAATTTTTCTCATATACATACTTGATATAGAAAGTTAAATTATACGCATTCGCATACCTGAGACAAATCTGTAATTGCTCTCAGCCTTATTCCGAAGGTCCATCTTGTATGTATTGTTTTGAAGTGTGTATAGGTGTTTTGATTTACTTACAAATATATATATATATATATATATATATATATATATATATATATATACACACACACACACACACCTAAGATTATTAATTATTAAGCCGACTTGTATATTAATATAGATATATAAGCCGACTTTTTTATGTGACACGTGTCATCTCCACGTTGAGCACGAAATTACACTTCTACCTCATACTGGGCTGTAGAATGCACCTCTCGGTGCAATGAACCTCCAATAATCCCACATTGAATTCCATTGATTCTTTGACGATGCTATAAATAAATTCATATATAACACATGTTACAAAACTCAATGCATTTCCACAACGACAATATTATTCCAATACTCACCAGTGAATAATAATAGCAGTGACCTTCACAAATATAGGAACTGAAGAAAAAATGAAGTTCAACACCATGAGTAACACTAACAACTCACATGCATGCCAATCCTGCACTATCTATGAAAAATAGAAATTTACTAAAAATAGCATATTTTTCGGCTGTGACTGAAATATCAAAACAATTTATTGGATCACTTACTATAAATAAAATGGCTAAAAATAGACGCTTCTACAAATAGCACCATCTTTCATGTCATGGAAACATGGTCACTTGGCTAGTATTCTGACACCAAGGAACAATAATACATTTCCTTTTTTCCATTTGGGCCCCCCAATTCCTCATGCTAAAAATAACAGTTTCACAAGAAAGCTTGCATATCAGTGAAAGTAGTCCCAATGGATTTACATGATCAAAAGGGACAATAATGCACTGTTGAATCTACCATGTGATATCCCTACCTCCACCTACTAAAAATAGCAGTATCGAAAAACGTTTTGCATGTCAATGAAAATGTCCCAAATTGACTGATCTGGTAGTAAGGAACCTGGATATATCCATTAAATACTACGTCCAATCTCTAAAAGATTGAATTGTAAACCTGCTAAAAATAACATAGTATTGTCCTATCCTCCTGAAACAATGATCTCTGAAACTTGATCTGTGTAATGGAACTAAAAACCATTGAAAATAAATTTTAACAACTCTAGTGCAAAGGATCATGGCCATTAGGACCCACTCAGAGTGTGTACGTGAGTTCTTAATGCCGAACTATTAATATGATACATAGAAGTCCAACCTAATGTCGACTGTGCTCATGAAAAATATTGAATGAAACAATTGAATTCATTGAGGGTAAAATTAGTGTTAATGGGTAGTGCACTGCACAACTTTAACGCCTTGTAGCCAATAACAATCTTAATCTAAAATCACTTTTTTGGGATTTGGAAAATTCATCAATGATTACAAAAAAAGTTTCCAATGAAATTTTCCAACTGTGGGTGTGTGTGTGTGTATTTAGAGACAAAATTGATGAAGAGAGATCATTAAATAAATATTCCTCAATCACAGATTTTGTGAGATGTATCCATATGGAATCCTATAGAATTCCTTATTACTATTTAGTAAGATGTGTTTTGATTGCATAATATAGTATTTAGACTGTTCAATACGTACTTGTACTACTCGTTAACTTGAAAGTCTGATGCTATTGGCTGTGGATAGGGACTCTTTCGATTCATCTATTCAACCTTTTGAATTGAAAATGAAATCCTTAAATCCCTTACTACCCCTGAACTCTTGTGATATGATTTGCATCACCATGCATACTTCATTACCTAAGAACCCTCATTTGAACGCCCTTATTAAAATCAATTCACCATCAAATTGAATGATTCCATTCCCCTAGGACATGTTGATTGGTTCAAGAACCCTATCCCTGCTTTCAATTCCTTTGAAGAAGCTAACATGGCCAATATCTCTCCCATCATCTAGGTGGATATTTTGGTTAAGGTTGGTGTCATTGAGAACATGATGTTGGGTACTTCTTATACTCCTGAGGAATATTGTACCTCTAAGGCTCTTTTTCAGGAATTTCGTAATGTCTTTTCTTATTCCTATGCTAAAATTCCGAGTCTCAATCCCACTATTGTTGAACACCACATTGATACCTGGTCTAGTGTTGAACTTATGTGCTAGAAGCAAATACCCATATACTTTCCCAAATATCTAGTTGTCAAATTCCAAATCGTAACTCATAGAATGCAAGATTTATTTATCATATTTTGTACACCACATGCGTGTCCAATTTATTACCCGTCAATATGAAGAAAGGCACCATCCATGTTTGCATTAACTTCCATGGTCTAAACATCAACAAATCCTGACCCAAAGACAACTTCTCCATCCCATTTATTGACCAAATTATCGATGCATGTGTCGAGCATGAGGTTTATCCTTATGTATGGTTTCTTGGGTATATTCAAATATAAATATACTCTTAGGATCAACATAAAACCATCTTCACCACACGTTGGGTGATTTTTTCCTATCGATCCATGCCGACGTATAATAACACTAGCACAACCATGACTCTCTTTTTCTTTAACCATGTCATTACTCGACTCAATGTCCCAAAAAATTTGGTGTCCGATCATGATACTCACTTTTAATATGTCATGTGGAAGGAATTATCATACATTTGAAAATTTAGCACTATTTTTCCTTCACCTATTACACTTAGGGAAATGTCAGTTCAAATCCATAAATACGCTTCTCAAAACAATTATCCAACGGATTGTGGATAATCACATGTCCAGTTGGCGTCATATTTTCTTTCCTACCTTATGGTTGTATCAGACATCCACCAAAACTGCAACTGAATTTACTCCATTCCACCTCATCCATGAGGTGGAGTATGTATTACCCATCAAGTGTCATATTCCCTCCTTACACCTTATTGTCGAAATTTTTATGGATACTTGATCTTTCAAACAATACTTGATCAACTTGGAAAAAGTAGATGAATACCATCATGCTAGAACATTGAGGCTACCAAACAACCTTTGAAATCCCATTACAACAACCACATCCACCCATGTTCGTTTCAAAATGGTGATATTATCCTTGTTTACAACCAAACCCACAATAAACTTGGTTGATGAATGTTCAAGTATTTGTAGCGGCCTCTATGTCATTAAGCACTACCTCGAAAAAGGGGAATACCTACTAGCCGATCCAAATGGCCAAATCTTAAAGAACCTTCACAATGCCATTGTATATCAAAAAATATTATCCAATATCCAGGTACACTCCTTTCCTTGTACCTTATATATTTTATATTTCCCTTTTATGATGATCCAATGGTGCAAATAGATACCCTACAAATATTGTCTCAATAGCCTAAGTCATCTATTCCCCATTGCACTCCATCCTCCATGTCATTGGATTATGTATCAATGCTTCCACCAATACTCAAGCGAAATATGATGTATTGTCATGTAATATTGTCTTCATATACGCATTCATAACATAAGTGTTTACCTCGATTCTTAGTTGCTTGTCGCATAGTTGAATAATTGTTATTGGGTATGGAATCCTTTCCTCTTTCGAAAATATTTGTGAGCTAGAAAAATGGTTAGAAAATTTTAGTTCATTGTATTAATTAATTTACCTAGGAGTCTCAATAGTTTTGTGGATCATACTACATATCGTATTCAAGATTGGCACATTAATCGCTAATAACAAGGAAATAAACCATGCGTATGTATATAACATCATCATCATAACATTCATTCACATGTACATAAAATCATATATCACACATAATAACATAAGTCTCATGTATATGAAGGTTCATCCACATGCATATTTAAATATATAAGCATAAGTCCAAAATAGTAAGTGTTTACATCCTTAAGCCCACTACTCAATAAAAAAATGTGATACATATTAAAAAATCCCATGTCCATAACATGGGGATAGTCCCATATAATTTCCTACTCATTGTCATCATATTTATCAGTCCATTCATCAAATCCATCATCCTCTTTGCTATTTTCATCATCATCATCATCCTCTATGTGGATGGCATCCCCCCTCATCATATCACAAATACCCTATGAAGCCATGACTATTCACCTCATAGTTGAAAACGGGTCAGGTCGTGCTCAATAACTCATAATTGAGATATTACTAGCCATTATCCATGATGACCTCTACTAGCTACTCAATATAATGTCAAATCCCCTCTAGAATCACTTCAGCTCCTCCTCATCCCTTCTTTGATAGGGGGCTAGGATTGACCCCCTGACCCATAAGTGTTGAAATCCCACTAGGGGAACTAGTCCCACATATACACACACAAGAGGCGATTAATTAGTACCATGTATCAAATAAATAAATTTAGCTACCATTTATGGCAGTACGTAAACACGATTGAAAAAAGCACACTACATAAATATACGCACCATTTGGTCCCCATGCTTAGACTAGTGGGGATGGTAACTCTGTGTCTCCCCATAATTTCATCCTATCATATGGGAATTTCTTAATCACTATTGGGACTTAGCACCACTATGCAAAAAATACCTTTCTGAAGACGTTTCCCACAACTCTATCTTTTCCTCATGTCATTATCTCTCCCATCGGGCCATGCATTTCCTACAACATTGTCTTTGCTCTGTATCATCATTTCTACCATCAACAATGTCTTTTATTTATATCACCATTATATATAGTGAAATGAGGTTGCATTGTTGCTACCAAATTGAAGAATAAGTAACATAGGAAGGTTTCAAGCCTGAAATCACCTTCTTGTTGGCTACAATGGTTCAGATTCCAACACAGTGTCATCAATAATATCTGGTCCCAGCCAAAGTAGATCCCATTCAATACTTTCTCTATGATAATCATATAACCACTAGATATCTTATGGGTCCTAATTGACCCCAATACTCATATGACACCTGTAGTCACTGCTCATGTCTCCAAGATTACTATGTCTATCAGAAGGATGGAGGAACCTTGTAGTTGTGCCCCATCCTTATAGTGGGTGGCCAAAATTTCCTCCATGTCCACATCCCATGGCTTGATAGGTTTAGTATCGCATATGACTCCCAAATTTGGGAGTCCAATAATCAAAGTATACATTTCTAAGGGTGATCTTTGTCTTCTCACGGTGTATAATGAAGTCCCCTACATCAAGGTTTCGATAATCAATCATTTTGGTCACTAGTAGTCTATCCAACTCATAGGGGCATCGTTTTTTATGGCTCCCATAATCCCATACACACATCTCTTTCTCTCTCTCTATTTTTAACCCTCATCCTACATAAAAAAATTTGGTGCTAGTAAGCATTTTTCCACAAAAAGTGCGGACTTAGTCACACTTGGTTGGCTGAAAATTCCAACCCAATTATGCTTTTCTCCCAGCTAGGTGTAACCTAGGATTCCTCCTTTCCCTAAGCTGGGTGCGATACAATCGTTCTTGTATAAGGTTTTTTTGTGAACAAGTTCATAGGAAAAGCCATGAAAGGAAAATCTAACCTACCAAGAAAAATGGATGTAATTCCGAAGTAGGGAGAGGGAACAAACCTAGAAGTCGCAGAATATGAATATGATAAATGGAATGGTAGAAATAAGTTCTTGAATATCTATACCCCACAATCTCCTCCAATGGTGAACAATGAAAATGACACCTAGGGTTGTGAAACCCCCTTTTATAGTCATTTAGTCTAGATTTTCCTTTTTCTTGTACAAGCTCATATGACTTCTATTTGATGCACAATCATATTGTTGGAATCTTGGTTCCACACACTTCTTGATTACATGATTAGTTTTGTGTGATTGAGAAATTTTTGGGGACACCCATATGTCCCTCATTTCCATTCATGCATGTAATTTAGTCCTTCCTTCTACATTATAGGTTTCTTGTATATTTGGTTTTATCTCCAAACATACTATTATGATTGGTTTTGTTTTCCACGTGTGTAGGAACAAGTTGTAGTGGGAACCATTTATCGTAGCATGCAACCTCTTCTTACAAGTATATCTAGTGATGATTTTAAGGAACCATACTTATTTAAAAGTGTATAAATATTGTTGGCGAATATTACCAATTCTTAAAATGACAAATATAAAATGATTGGTGATATTTTTCAAAAAATATTTTAATTTCTAAGGATTTTATATCGTTTATATAATAATTTGGCGATTTTTAGGGTGAAAAAAATTTACCCCATCAAAATTGGGCAAAACAGGGCTTCAAAAAATGCAAAATGGCGAATCTTTTTTGGGAGAAAAACATGGAAAAATAGCCCACTGGGATAAAATTCGCCCCTAAAACTATCTGTGAGTATATCCCTTCAAAGTGACATATCAATGAATTCCATTTTCAAAACATCAAATGAATCAACCTTGTTTCATCCCATTTTCATCTATAGGACCCCCTGTGTTTGGGTAAGTGGACCATACCAACCCTCTTGCATTCACCCTTTCCCAATAGTAGAGCCTCCCTTACATGGGTGACATTCATTACTACCCGAGCCCTATGCCATTAGGTAGCCATCTTGGTTTAATCCTCGAAGGATTGGGAGTCCATCTAGTTTGTGATCCAAAATTTAGCCACATATAATTCTTCATTTTCACACTTTGGACTACCCCTAGACTCCCACATTTATGGAATTTTGGCATTTTATGTTACACTTTCATAAGCCCACCATTTCATCCACGAAATTGTAAAAGATACATTAATTTCCCACCATTAATCTTCCCTGAAGGAGATTACCATAAATTTCCTACCCAAAATCACTTCCATGTACTATCACTCGATCTATTAATTCACTTGGTTGTATGTTGGACACACATCGCATTTCATTCCACTTTTCTCTCGTGTATCCATGTACTTGGGAAACTATTTCAAAAATGCTCCTTAACACTACTACAAACTATATATGATCTCTTATGGAAGTGTTCCTAGTCTGCTTTATTCAAACCATTTTGAGATGTGCTACCCATGGAGTCTTACTGGTATTAACCTCTCTTAGAATTGACATCACTTCCTTCATTTCCCCTTGGTGAGTATCCTCATTGTATTTATGTCCCCTAGTTATCCCCCATTGTGTCCCTCATATAATATTATCAAGAGATTCATGTATGATTCCAAGTTTTCTATACCTTCATGCTCTAGATCAAGGAAGTTTGAGTCCCTCACTCAATGACCTATATCACCTTTTGGTGTATTAGTCCTAGTTTCCGTCCTTATCTAGTGGCATCCCTCATGCTGCCAATAAGGAAACCTATTTCCTTGTTGGTGGATAGTTTCTTTCTATTGACATTAACACCTTTATTCCATAGGATATACCTAAAGGAATTTTTTACCTTATCCCCATAAATCATCATCAATAGGTTCCCTTGAACCAATTGAGAGGATATCTCATTGCCTGTTAGATTGGGTGGTTCTCATGTGCTTGAATCAAACTCATTATCATACCATTGATGTTGTATAGATGGTGGTTCCCTTACCTACTTTGGTCAAAGACCCTAGACATACTTAACTCCCTCTAGTTCTTGAATCTATTACAGAATCCCTTTATTCATATGCTTCTTGCAATGTATGAGATGTGTTGCCAATAGTAATCTGGTTTCAACTATATTTCGTTAGACATGTTTGACAAAGTATTTCAAGACTTTGAGTTATCTATGAGGAATTACATCACTCTTTACTCCTTGCATATATTGCCCCCCTATAGTTTTAGTTGGGATTAAGTTAATGTGATTTGTCATCCTGATGGCAATGCCATTGTTCCTACTCATGTGATTTAGATTATCCATGGTTGGACATGATTATGTACTTGGATTGGGTCCCTCTTTGACCCTCATGATGTATTATAACTAGTAGTTATTCATGTCATTGATTAGACCCCTCTTTGTCTAGATTCAAACTTATATTGAGACATTGATATGAGCATGGGGATTCATGCCTCGTCTATATATGGGATTATATGCACTTGATCTCTTTGAATAGTTTATTTGTAGGTATGGGCCTTTGTATTCTCTTGGGAATGGGATTCCTTTCTAGCATAGTCTTGGTATCTTCTCATTGGTGCCCCTCCATTCCCTATTGAAAGCATGGAATACTAATGATTTATTTTGGCCATATGATGATATCTTAAACTCAAACAACAAGGGGAAATCTATTAATAACTAAAATTTACTCGCATGCCTTGTCATCATTTTCACCACCATTATACATCATTACTAGTAGTATTAGCACCCTTTTCCATCCCATCTTATCCATGACCCTAGGAAATGATGAAATGACCCAAAAACTAAAATTAAAACTCCAAAATTAACCATAACTAAAGGGTCATTCTTTTTCCTTTGAAAATTGTGACCTTGCTCGCACCTTTCGCCCAAAGCCAACAACCTAGTCCAAAATTTGTATTTTTCTATTAGCATTCATCATTTTGCACTTATCCAAGTGAAGTAATGGCTAAAAGTGGACACATGCAATTGACATAGTTGAATTAACAATTGATCGCATCCTCCAAAACCCTAACGTCTCCACTAAGTCATCAATGGAATGGAGAGAATACACATTGGATCTAAATCTTTTTTTTACCACTCTTATTACTATAAAATAATGGTTAATGATCACCATTCACATCCATTTCCTCCTTATGAAATAGTGTTGTCATGGTGTCAGAATTCTTCTAGGGATAATGAAAGAAACCACATCTTCCTTTCAACTTTCACCATCGAAGGGATTCCCATTTGGAACCTAGATGGATATTGGGGTTGCAAAGAATACAAACAAACCTTCCCTTTGATTAGTTGAGGAGGTCCTTCACCTTCAACACATGGTACCAAGGTGTGTTGTATCAACCTATTCTTTATGTAATCATAATATCTCATTATTTTGCATGCATGTTTGAGAATGAATGTGTTTAGTTTATATTATATTAGGTTTACTTTGCATTTTAATATACTACCAAGGATTGCACAACGCCTTGGTAGGTGATTTTTGCACTTGTGCATGAGAAATCATACACAACACATGGTTTCAAACTAGTTAAACCTTTAACTACAAAAGAAGGGGGTGGTATAACTAACAACACTTTCCTATTACAAGGTAAATTTTAACATTTTTTTTAGCAATGACATTAGTTGTGAAGGCCAGAATTTCAAACAAGTTGTCACTTTAGACTAAAAAGGGAGATGATTTTGGGACCACACTTTTTTATTTAGGAGTCAATTTTAAGCTTTTTGTTTGTAAGTTTATGAGGATTAAGGACTTGGTTGAATTTTTTTTACTTTTAAACTTGAAAGAAAAGGGTAATTTTTGGTGCACCACTTGTTTTATTTTATTTTGGGGCCTATTTTGGTGTTTTTGACCCAAAAATATGTTTTTTTAGGATATATTTCTTGTTTTGAGGTCACAATTCTCATCAAGTTAGTAACTACATTGGTGTCTACAATCCTTTGGGTGGATAATGATCTATTTCCTAAAGGGATGGAATCTTGTGGTGTGAAGGTGTTATCCTAGAGGGTTTTGGTTAGGTACTTTAGTGGAAAGAAGCTATACATTACAAAGATGGTTTCATAACTGAATCTTTATGTTCCAATAATACAAAGGGTAATTGGTGAGGATCTCTCACTTTCATTGTGGATTTCTCTCTTACATGTTTGAAAACACTTATGACAAAGAAGCAACACTTAATGGAGGCCCATATTTTTTCCACTCATTGGGGTTGGGTCATTTTCCTTAGAAGAATTCTTTCAAATCTATATTAGGTTGAAAGGATACAATTTATTGGTGGTGAGGGATTCCATGGTTCCACACCATTTGTTTCAATTAGGGGGTTTTAAAACAAATTGGGGACACCGACACATTTCCAATATATGGCCCATGAAACCCTAATGCTTGAGGCACTACCCAAATTTATTTTTGTTTATGTCTACCAATGGTGTTTTTTGGGAAGATATTATCCTACAATATAGAGGTGATGAGTAGGTAAAAATTATTCAATGAAAAATATTCCCTTCAAAGGACAATTTTTCCAGAAGCATGGACACATTCTTTATCATTTCCCTATTAAGGGTGTTTCATAGAATAAGTAAAATAAGGTCAAACAATCTTGTAACTTGTTACGAGATTAGACATTACAAGTTTTGAATATTTTATAGGGCATTATATTAGTTCAGTGTGATAAGTTTCAATCGAAGGTAGATTCTATTAGATCAAGTCCTCTATTTATAGTGGATATTGTGGGTGGAAATTCAAACATAGATAAAGCATATTTTGAAGAGACACATAGGTTCTAGTACCAAAAGAGGGGAGATTCAAGGTTCTAGTGTTAGGATTGATTTTTTGCAAATTGGATTTTTAGATGAATTCTCCTCAAGGATTGTGGATGTGAGGTCACAATGGATCAACAAGCATATTATGTTTTAATTCTTGATTTCTCCAATGGATGTTTCATCATAAATCCTCAATCGATTTCAATCAATGGGCCATTGATAAGGGTTATTCAATGAATTTTTCATCTTTATTAGAGTCACCTTCATATTCTCTTTCAAGCCTAGTATTAGCATCCTCAAGGCCTAATAATGTTCCTCTTCAATTAAATATTACCAAGGTGGAAAGGTAACATTTTTTTTTTTTTTCTGGTCCTCTTTCCCCTTCTTCACTTATCTCTAAGAGAAGGATATCCCTTATTGTCAATGGATTTTTATCATCCATATATACATATCACAACTATGGTTTGAGAGGGTGATGCATGGATTTCCAAGGGATGAACAAAAAAGACAAAAAAATAAAAATGATGATGTAGCTATTTTTTAGGGTCATAACTTTTGATTTAGTTATCTTTCGGGGATAAAATTTAACAAGAGGTTGCATCTTGAAGAGTTCACTGCAGTGATCAATAATAACCTTTTGATCAAACTTTTTTTCAACACTTTTTCGGGGCCAAATTCCTTCATTGAAGGCCGCAAATTGGGTTTTTAGTGTTTTTCTTTCAGGATGTTTTAAATTTCTAATTATCATTGATCTCTTAGTTTATGCACCTAATTAGAAAAACAAGTTGACAACTAGTGTTGCTCTAGTTAGCTTTTAGTTAGTGGTTAGTTGTAGTGTCACGTGAGAATTTTCTAAAATTAGTAATTTTCAAAAATCTCATATAGTGTTTATAATGGTTTTTAATTTCATTGTAATAGTTAGGATGGAAAATGGGTAGCATTATTACAAGGCTACACCTTTGTTCTGAAGCACAAAATAGGACAGCATAATCAGGTTGCAGATTCCTTGAGTCGACGCACTATTCTTTTGACAACTGTGATGTCCCTGAACCTTGAGATAAGGCCAAAGGTGCTAAAATTAAGATTAAATTAAGTTTAATAACAATGGATATATATAAATTACTATTGATCTAATTAATCATTCACCAAATATATTAAATCTTATAATTCTAAAGATCGAATTATAACTAAAGTTGCAACCACTTAATTATTTAATTACGCCACTTAATTAAATAATTAATTGTGACACTCAATTAATAATTTCCTAAGTGCAAGACAAAGGTCGTAATTGAAACAACAACATCAATAATACATGATAAAAAACATATTCAGTGTGAATAGCTAATTTATGTATTTTTGGTTTGTTTGATAACAATGTTTATAAATAATCAAGTATTGGTGCCATTGATTATTTGCAAATTAATCTACTTTTTCGGTGTTTTTATGTGTGTGATGTTAGTGAGCATAAAGAGTAAGAAAAACCACATATCATGGAACATCCATAGGCTGCAATCTACAGCCACATCGAAACTATAGAAAACAAACACCATCTACAACTTCAACCCTCAAAATCGACTCCCGATGACTGTCCCCTACAATCATCTCTCACTAATAAAAATCAGATCATATGGCTACCACCCTCCAACCATCGATTTACTTTACATCTAGAATACATCACTCATCCTCAAATCTGCAACTAAGAACAAATATGCAAACAAATAATTTACAATCAAATGACAGGTGCGCTCATCTTGGCATCAAAAAATGGTCGGACCAAAACAAACATATCTTGGTCATCTGAAAAGATTTTTCAACAAAAAAAAAGGTGTTGTTCATTGGAAACACCACTCCGAAGGAAATGGAATAGGTCTCACAACACAAAAATTAGTATATATGGTGTAAACAGATCATATGGTTTCTCCCCTCTTGATACAATAGAGCCAAAATTACAATTTTTGATTAAGAGGAAGAAGAATAGAAAGAAGGTAACGAGAAGAGAAACTCAATTCCATGTTATATGAGATTCATCCTTTCTCCATGCAAATCCTGACATTCAATACATGAACACTCAAACAACCAATCAACCATCATTGCACAAATACCAAATAAAATAATGTAATGAAAACATAACATAACATAAATACTTATCTCAAAATGTGTGCAACTGGTTGTTGTAGGACAACGTTTCTCCCAACCGTAGACACTGTCAATCCTTCCTCGCTTGAATAGGTCACCCCCAAGCTGCTACCATGGATCCATGGGTAGAGGCTTAATTAGTCTCGCTACTCTCAAAACTACCTCTTCCGAGAGACACAATGCTTCCCACTACTACTTTCATGTCCGTCTCCACTACCTATGGGATGTGACCTAGCTCATCGTCCCATTTCCTGGATTTCTGTGTGAGAACCTAGACTAGTATAGTGATAAAATGAAAGCAAAGGGAAACAAATAGACTCACTCTAAGTCTCAACACAGTCTCAATAATATCAACATTCCAACATGGTTAGATAACATAAGCCACATGGTCCAAAGCTCAATATTAACTTCAACAAGGATATGCCATATGAATTTATAACATAAGGAGGACAACTCTAACCCAAAGGGATGAACCCAAATTAGAGAGAGGTAAGGTTTAAGCTTCATCATGGAGAATTAACTTGAATTAGTGGAGTGTTGGCTTAGTGAAAAATTCCCTTTCTTGAATTAGCACCATGAGGAGGAGTTACCCAAAAACTAAGGAGTGGAGCCATGAAGAGAACATGGGGGCACACTAATGCATAAAGGGGGTTACAAAAAATCAAGGAGGTCGAAATAGGTGAGAGAGGGCATCCAATAGGGTCATAAATATCATGGAATCACAAAAATATGCTCATCAATGCATGGTGTAAGAGTGGAAGCCATAAAATAGATTACAACCCCTAAAAACTAGGAAAAGGGATCATAAATGACCATAAACACATAAATGTGAGGGAATGTTTTCCTGAGGGTTTCCTAGGAAAGAGGGACCCACTAAGGTGTGCAAAATATGCAATATTAACTCCATATTCCATAATTATTGAGAATAGGGTTCATTGTACAAGATTTGGGTGACCAACATTATTAATCTCACCAAGGTGCAAATATGAATTGGGATGGACAAAGTTAACCCAACAACAATTTATAAGGTGCTAGGGATGTCCCCATTCCCCCTCACTTTTTGGAATCCATGGTACCCCATACTCATTTAGTTTTCTTTGCTTAGCCATTTTTTTATTTAATCAATCTAACAATATTCAAAGATAGCATAGATGCTAGTAATACCACTAACATCAATAGTAGTGCCAAAGTCCAAAGTCAAGTTATCAAACATTAATAATAAGTCCTTAATCAAATTAATCATGCAAAGGAAAATAATTCCACAATCATATAAAATATCATAAGTCCATAATGAAAAAGAACATAAGTCACATGAAGGATCATAATTCTGGGGTTTAACAACTGGGGTATTACATATCCCTTCCCCTTAAACAATGCATCATCCTTGATGCATATTACATACATGCCACAAAATTTCAAAATAGATGAGGGTATGCTTCCCTCATGGTATCCTTTAGCTCCCAAGTGGCATCCTTAGGATTGTAATGGGTCCATTGGACCTTTACCTGCCTGATTTCTCAATTCCGAAGCAACTTGACCTTTCTACCCAAAATGGAAATAGGTTGTACCAAAAAATCCCCTTCTGGTTCAACCTAGATCATAATCCATTTAATCACATGATTAGTACCATGTTCATATATATATATATAAAGAAAATAAAATCACTCTAATTACCTGGATCACATTCCAATCAATTACATGGTCAGTTTTAGGTATATACTTTTTCAATAAAGACGCATGAACACATTATATACTCTAATGCAAGAGGGTAGGGCCAAATAATAAGAAACATGTCCTATCTTAGCTAATACCTCAAAAGGTCCACAGAATCTGGTGGCTAGCTTGGAGCAATTTCCCAACCCTTCTTGGGTCTGGATTTCGAAAACACATGATCCCCAACTTAAAACTGTCTGGTCTTCCTGTTCTGAAATGCATAACGTTTCTACTTGTCTTGAGCTACCTTTAGATTCTACTTTATTTTAACCATCTAATTCTCCATATCCTTTAATAATTCTTGTCCAAAAATGAATCTATCCATTGGGTTATCCCAACTGATGGGAGTATTGCACTTCCTTCCATACATGGCCTCGAAAGGACTCGTCTTCAAAGAGGAATGATATCCATTATTATAAGATAATTCAACCAAGTGTAAATAATCTTCCCACTTAGATGGCTAATCTTCCCACCTACTTGGTTAACTCTTTATGTTTGTCCATCTATCTGAGGGTCGTATGTTGTACTCGTGTTTAGACTTGTACAAAACCCTTCAAACAATCCTTTTCAAAAGTTAGAAGTAAATTTTGAATCTCTGTCTGATACGATAGCCTTCAGAATACCATGCAATCTGGCTACTTCTTTCATGTAAATATTTGCAATGTTAGATGCTTGGCGAGTTGTCTTTACTGGAATGAAGTGTGTTTCCTTAGTCAAATTATCTACCATAACCATGATCGCATCATTTTTCAATCTTGTCTTAGGTAACTTGGTGATGAAATCCATTGTCACCACATCCCATTTCCATTCTGGTATAGGCAAGGGATGCAACAATCCCGTTTGATGTTGATTCTCAACTTTAACTTTTTGACATTCCATGCACCTAGCTATATATTTTGCAACATAATTCTTCATCCCTAGACAATAGTATTGTTTCCTTACTATTGCTATTGTTTTCTGATAACCTTAATGTTCAGCATAAGGGACATCATGTGTTTCCTTCAGAACCATCTTCCTTATATCTCAAAGATCAAGCACATAAACTCTATCTCTGTGCATGAGTATCCCATTTTCTTTAAATTTATACTTATCAAATTTATGTTGTTTCAACCCTTCTTTCACCTGCTGATAAAGTTCATCTATAACACTGGTTTCAATGATCTTATCCTTTAAATCTGATGTGCTAGTACTGATAGCTGCTACATGCATCACATGCATCTTCCTACTAAGTGTATCAGCTACTTTATTTTCCTTACCTTTGATATGCTTGATTTCAAAGTCATATTCACATAATAACTCCATCCACCTCCTTTGTCTTGCATTCAAATTAGGCTTCTCAAATGAGTATTTTAACCCATCATGGTCAGTTCTCAACTCAAACATTTTACCCATTAGATAATGTCTCCACATATTCGAAGCATGGATGATATCTAAAAGCTCTAAGTCATGGGTGGCATAGTTCTTCTCATGTTCCTTCAACTTTCTAGATTTGTAACTAATCACACGTCCATCCTGCATTAATACTCCACCAATGCCTTGCTTGCATGCATTCGTGCATACAACAAAGTTTCCTTCGGGGTCCACAATTTTTAGCACTGGTGCACTGGTAAGCATTTCATTAAGTTTTTGAAAATTATCTTCACACTTAGAATTCCAATCAAACTTCACACCTTTCTTTGGCAAAGATGTGATAGGATGATCCAACTTCTAGAATCCTTCAATGAACCTTCGGTAGTATCCAGCTAACTCCATGAAGGATTTGACTTTTGATACATTCTTAGGTGTTGACCATTCAATAATGGCTCTTATCTTTTCAATATCTACTGCAACACCTTCTTCAAAGATGATATGCCATAGGTAGTGGATTCTTCCTTGATAAAAAGAACACTTGCTTAATTTGGCATACAACTGATGTTCTCTAAGCACTTGCATTACTATTATGAGATGTTCTTCATGGTCTTGCTTTGTCTTGGAATAGATACAGATGTCATCCAAGAATACAATCACAAACTTATCTAAGTACATTCTAAACACTCCATTCATTAAACACATGAATATTGTAGGTGCATTTGTTAAACCAAAAGGTACTACTGTGAACTCATAGTGTCCATACCTTTTTCTGAATGTTGTCTTATTGATATCCTCATTTTTAATTCTAACTTGATGGTATCCCGACCTCAAATCTAGTTTTGAAAACACCTTGGCTCCTCTCAATTGATAAAACAAGTCATCAATTCTTGTAAGAGGTACTTGTTTTTAACCATTTCTTTGTTTAATTGTCTATAATCTATGCAAAGTCTTAGAGTTCCATCTTTCTTCTTCACAAATAACATAGGAGCTCCACAAGGCGAAACACTGGGCCTTACATAACCTTTCTTTAGTAGCTCCTCTAACTGCATTTGTAATTCCTTTAAATCTGGAGTACTCATTCTATAAGGTGATTTAGATGAAGGTATTGTTCCTGGCAGCAAGTTAATAGAAAAATAAATGTCCCTCTTAGGAGGTGTTCCTGATGGGTCTTGAAATATATATGTAAAATTTTGTAGTATTGGATAATCCCGCAGCTCTGGCTCTTTTCCTTCTTTTGATTCTTCCACATGAATTGCATATAATTGGAATCCCTTTCTAAGACATTTCTTCAATTGTAGAGTTGTGATCTGCCTCAGGGATATGGGTCTAGGTATTCCTTCTATTGTCACTTGGTTCCCTTCTTCATCAAAACAAGTATGCGTTTTATTATGGAAATCCGAAACTGCATGGTGTGCATCCAACCAATCCATGGCAATCAATATATCATATGAACCCAAGGGTTTGATGTTTAAGTCTCAAAGGTTTTCATTCCATTCATTTCTAAAGGACACGCTTTTACAAATTCATTGGTTTTTCTCTTGGATCCTGTAGCTAACTATACTAGACTTGTCATTTCAAGTTTAATTTTCTTCAAATGACATTTCTCAATAAGATTAGGTGAAATGTAACTATTTTTAGCTCCCGAATCAATCAAAATAGTTATGGATTTATTATCAATATTACCCGCTACTTCAATCATTCGGGATTGGTGGTCAGCTTTCCTCCCGTCTAGGGATGCATAGATCCTTTGAACACTTCCACCTACATCTCCAACATTTGAATCCTCCAGAATGTTGTGAAGATTATTTTTCTTATATGGGCACTGACTGGCAACATGATTTTCCTTGCATATCCAACATTTCGGAGGTGGTATTTTCCATGAAGGATCTTCTTTTGACTGTCCTTGTTGGTAAGAATTATTGTTTCTGAACTTTGAAGGATGGAAACATTTATTTCTCTACTCCTGCTTGTTCTTCTTCATATCCTTCCAGTTCTTCTGATATGGCCCATGGGGCCTTGCTCTTATTTTTTTCATATAAGTGTTTTTCCTTCCAGATGGCATTCTTAAGGTTCTTTGATCTATCAAACTGGATTTTATCTCTATAAGATTCAGGAAGGGCACTTAGGAACCTTTGAATCTTTACCTTCTCATCTTTGATGAAGTCTGCATAGATCAAACGTTCTAGAAATCTTTTCTCATAGGCCTCCATAGTCATTCTTCCCAACTTAAGCTCAAATAATTCTTCCATATTCTTGTCATAGTAGTGCTTAGAGAGGTATTCTTTCTGAAATTATTTCTTAAACTTCCTCCAAGATATTTTGCCTTCATCGATGTCTTTCAACTTAACTAGTTGATCCCACCAGATAGATGCTTTACCTTGCAGGTGGTATATGGCTACTCTTGACTCCATATTAGTTGTATATTGATGCAACTGGAAGAATTTCCTAAGTCCTAACAACCATGTTTCAGCATCTTCTCCTTTCTTTACTTCTCCATCAAAAGTTGGGGGTTTGATCCTTCTCAACTCTCCTACTAGTTCATCCCAGGTAAGCCTCCTCTTCTTGTGTCTTGCTAGAGATCTTTCAGGACTGCTCTCTGTACTACTTGATGCATACCCCTTTCTCTCTGAGTGATGTGGTCTCCTTGAATATGATATAAACCTCACATAACCTCTTTTATGACTCTTTTCAGTGAATCTTGGGATGGTCTTCAATGATTTTAGATCATTCTTAATCTTCTCTTGGATATGAATTATTATTTCATTATATTCTCTACACTTCGCCACTGAATCCTCCAAACTTAACGTTTGATTGCTCCTCTTCTGTCTAATTGTCCTTCTTCCATGAACAAACTCCTCTTTGGCACTATATGTTCTTCATCCTATCCATCCCCAATCTATAAATTCCTAATGTTGATATTTTACTTGTTGAATACTTAGTCTTCACAGGTTTGATTAAAATATCAGTTGTAGTGGTCACACCACTTGCTTAATCAGTCACTATGAACTGCAATGTGTTCATTATGAACATTTTGTTAGTAAACTACTGTTGGCTGAGAAAACTGACCTAGGCCAACTTACGGAAAGAAAACCCACACACTTAACTTAATGCAATCTTGTATGTGCTTAAAGTAACTGTCCTTCACAGGATAGAGGCCTTGCCACCTATATGATGTGCTCTCCAAATAGAGAGTCTCTCTAGGTGTGTGTGGAAAATATTTGCTTAACCCAATCTTCTAATCGAAACAAAGAATTTAAGCTAACTGACCAACTAATTCTGAAAGAAAACTACTTGTAAACTAAATGCAAATTAACAGCTCCTAATTCTACTCTATGATAATCTAAATGCAAATTACCTATCTCGTCCAAGAGCATGAATTATTAATTTGACAAGAGGTTTTAAAGCATAAGATGATCAATAATTCTAGACTATTAGAAAAAATCTACAATAAGCAAAATTAAATCTGAATTATCTCACAATAAAATGATATTTCATTACAAAATAATTCAAACATAAATTAAAACCTATTATCAAATGAAATGAAATATATACACAATCCTGAAACATAACAAATATAATCATATACTAACTTGTAAACGAAACAAGGTCAACTTGCAAGTTAGTAATTTATCTAACATAGATTCATAAACAATTGAAATTGTGAAAAAGCTCATTCATTTCAACGTAACAATAAACCATTTACATTTCAGGCAAGTGAAATCATTCGAGATCCATAAAAGGATATTTCACATATAATAGCATGATATATATATATATATATGAAAGTGAAGATAACAAAGGAGAATAATCAGTAACATAGCACAAACATTTTAAAGACTTAGCTAGGGTCTTTACTGTCCTGCAACATTCAGTGATCTTTAGAAAAGTTCTAAAAACACGAACATAACAGAATGAAGTATAAAACTGTATAATATCAATTCTCCCAATGTCTCAGAAATCAAACCCCTTATTCATGTTTGAAACTTGTTTATATAGGGAACAAAACAACTACTAATTAACTAACCACCCTATTTCTATGGTAATATGTGGATTCTTATCCGAATACAAAGCAAAGGAAATGCCATGATCCTAGGTATGTTGTTGAATAACCACTAGGATGGAATACTGTGAAAGAAAATAGCTAACTTACTGGATAAAATCTAGTATCATTATTCCCCTAGATGAGTCATCACTATATTCGGCAATCCATAAAATGATGATGCTCAGAAATAGGAGCACAGAACCAGCAAAATAGCAAACAGTTGCATATTCAAGGCAGCCTCCAACGAGTAAACTCTAGCCAATCAAAACCCAAAAATATAGCACAACATCAAACTTCATCTCATTTACTCCTTAATACTTGGCATTTTAAACAGAATCAGTTAGCAAAGTGCGAATAACAATCACATAAAAATAAATAGGATGTCTATAGAATTTCAATTCTGCAGATATCCTTATTAAATAAAGAAAAACACTTTGCACCAAGAATGAAAACTAAAAATTACAGGACATTACTAACCTAAAGAAGCCGATTTCAAATCGTTTGTATGCCTAACAAAAATTTAAACCATAAGACAAAATGGAACTTCATTACAACAAACAAAAATATCAAATTTTAAGGGCTGATTTAACAGAAACCGAATCGACACGTTCTTTCTTGCTTCGTCTAACTTGGCCTTAAATCTAACAGTCCTGGTATTAGAAATCTTATTTTGTTTGATCAATTTTTGATTCCTTGACAAAATACTCTTAACCTAAGCTTTATATATACACTTCTTCTCCCTCAAAAGATTCCATTTTTCAACCCAGGAAGTAAAATCGGCTTTCAGGCTTGCAATCTCTTCCATGGCAAATGCCCTAATAACCTGAGCCTCTTTTAAATTAGTTTCTAAAGATGAAATTACTTGAGCATAAGAAATTTGATTAGTTTGTCCCTTCGTTCCTACATTTGACCCCCCTTTGTCTTCCTCCTCTGCGCATGGCTTCTAATCAATCTCTTAATCCACATCAAACCCAGGATTTACTTGTTGGGCACCGATAGCATTAGTCTCTGAGACAGATACATATTTCGGGTCAAGGATGGTTGGAACAATTGGAGCTTGGTTGGGACGAGGCTCCGAAGAATCACTTAATTCAATAACAGGGGCATCCCCTACATTCAAGTCTCTTCTGGCAAAGAACGCAGCTGTCATGATACGAGTGGTTCGGCGAATAGCCTGATTACTCAGTACTCTACTAACTTAGTCTTCGGCTGGTTTTTGACTAATGTTGGTCTGTGAATGAGGAACACCATAATTTGGGCAGGGTGCTATAATCACCGATTTTCTTTATCAAGGCCGAGAATCATCAACAGGGGTCTCAGGGTTCACTTCAAACTTGACCTTAATGTCACTGCTACTTAGGGTTTGACCAGATTCAGATACCTCATTGTCAAGATTATCTTGAGAGCCACATTCCTCAAACTCAGGCCCAGCTTCTTCTATCTTGATACGTCTTTGCCTGGTTTTGGGCCTCCGTCGGGGCTACTCCTCATTTTCCCCAAACCCATTACGGGTGAGAAATGATTCCCAAGAATCCCCCAATTCTCCTAGCTGGTAGGAAACAAGTATTTTAATCATTCCATGATGAAATAGGCTCTGCTCCTTATCCCCCACGTTAATCTGATAGGTACAAGCCATCTTATGCAAACTAGTTAAGAAATAATATGGCATGTTCACTAGAATATCTTTGAAAACCATTAAAAGCCAAAGATGATAAAATTGGGTTTGGGAAAGTCGACCCTCACAGGTGACATACCTGATAATAAGTTTGAGCAGAGAGCGCCACTTCTTCTTAAGTAGCCGAGAAGGGAAACCAGATTTACATTTCATTTGCCATTTAGCTGGATTCAAGAACTCCTTCCAGTCATCGTTCTTCACATGTTTGCCCTGATACCAACATTCTCCTACCCGTGGTAAACCTATGGCCCGAGAAACAAACTCTTATATGAACTTCAAGTCGACATCCCCTACCTGTGCTTTGATACCATCAAATGATGTTGCAAATGCCCTAGAAATTGCCAGGTTAAAATCAAAGAATTTCTGCAGAAACCCTAACCATCCTACCGTTACCACCACCTCACGGTATTCAAGAGCAGCATCTAAATATTCATCACCCATGAGCTCAAATCTTGAAACAAGGGCCATGATAGCAATTACACAGGCTTTTAGGATTTTCAAAACTTGAACTGAGAAACACAGTCGATTTATCCAGAATTTGCACATATCAACCAACACCCCAAATGGCCTAATTTCACCAAAGTACTGTGAACTTTCATGCCCAGTCATGGAACGCAGGGTCATCATCCCTTCGAATTGACAAGTTAATGGGACTCGCGGAACACTTACCATGCAATAATGGTCTGCAGAAAAATCAAGCGGGTAACAGCTTATGCGTGATATTTACATGATTGCAAATCAACATGTGGCGAACATTTGGGTTACGCAGATATCAAAACCCTCAATTTCCATAATAGCATCAATACTGATTAACATTTTTCATACCGATGTGATGGCCTAATAAAACTAATAGTTTCAAAGCATAAGTTAATAGTTACAATCACATAATCTTTCATCATTGAATAACAACAATACCAAGACTAATAAGAAAAAATACAATAGATGAAATTAGAATTATGGTTGATATTATAATGAGAAAAAAAAACAATTAATAAATGTAACCAAACCCATACCAAACCTTCGAAAATCATTTTAGCCACTTATCATGGATTTTAACACTGACTATACTTCAAGGTGTCGAAAAGGTTCTTAATCCCATAAATCTTATCTCATCTAAAGATACAAAATTCGTAAATGAGGACAAGTGTATAATAATGGGAAACTTGCGAAATTTATATGAGATACACTTTTATCCCCACGATTATTATGATGAAATAGATATTTTGGAAGTGAAAGAGCTCGTTAGACCTCACATATAAATAGAAAAACAAATATCATATCATGTATCAGCTTACTTAGGTTAACAGTAAAAAACCATTGATGTAATAAATTCACTTGACCTTGAACATGCATGAATGATAGATATTGTAAAATTAGGAGTTACTAACTTTCAGGATTATGACCTTTACAAATGATCAAGAAGAAATGAGAAACTAAGTCCAGGAAATTCAAACTTAATATAAACTGATGTTAATCCCCCTAAATCAATCCATCCATCAACTTCTATTGGGAGTACCTTCAGAATCAAAGATTCTGAAGGAACTCCGAAAATATTTATTGATGAGTGTTGATTAAGATTGAGATATATAATGTTGTTAAAAAAAAAATGATGGAATGACAAATTTGAAATTTTGTGTTCAAATTGCTCCAGAGGGTGTTGCTTGCCAACAACTACACATTAGTATAAGCTCATTATCATTAAAAAAACTACAAGTTTTTTTCTTCTTTATAAAGTAACTATCCTGCAACATTTATAAGTTACAATCTACCTAGTTGGACAAGGGGGGGGGATAGAAATCCTTCCAAGATTTCTCCTTACTAGATGAACTTCAGGTCCATAACCATTCCAATCTAACAGTTTAATTAAATAACTCACATGTGAAATTATATTAAGGTGCATGCATCCAATCTATATGATGCAAATGCATGCTTACAAGGTGACTTGAAACTTCGCAGAAGGGCCAACAACCACAGTGTTGAAACCTTAAGCTCTGATACCACTTGTTATGTCCCTGAACCTTGAGATAAGGCCAAAGGTGCTAAAATTAAGACTAACTTAAGTTTAATAACAATGGATATATATAAATTACTATTGATATGACTAACCATTCACCAAATAAATGAAAACTTTTAATTCTAGAGATCGAATTATAACTAAAGTTGCGACCACTTAATTATTTAATTATGCCACTTAATTAAATAATTAATTGTGACACTCAATTAATAATTTCCTAAGTGCAAGACAAAGGTCATAATTGAAACAATAACAACAATAATAAATGGTAAACATCATATTCGGTGTGAATAGTTAATTTATGTATCTTTGGTTTGTTTGATATCATAGTTTATAAATAATCAAGTATTGATGCCATTGATTGTTTGCAAATTAATCTACTTTTTCGGTGTTGTTATGTGTGTGTTGTTAGTGAGCATAAAGAGTAAGAAAAATCACATATCATGGAACATCCATAGGCTGCAATATACAATGACACCGAAACTATAGCAAACAAAGAACATAGGCTGCAACTTCAACTCTCAAAATCGGCTCCCGATGACTATCCCCTATAGCTATCTCTCACTAATAAAAATCAGATCATATGGCTGCCACCCTCCAGCCATCGATTTCTTTTACATATAGAATACATCACTCGTCCTCGTATCTGCAACTAAGAACAAATATGCAAACACATGATTTACAATCAAATGTTAGGTGCGCTCATCTTGGCACCAGAAAACTGTCGAACCAAAACAAACATATCTTGGTCATCCAGAAAGCTTTTTCAACAAAAAAAAGGTGTTTTTCACTAGAAACACTACTCCAGGTGCAATGGAATAGTTCTCACAACACATAAATTAGCATATATGGTTGTGCCCCTCTCAATACAATAGAGCCAAAATTACAATTTTTATTAAGAGGAAGAAGAATAGAAAGAAGGTAATGAGAAGAGAAAATAAATTTCATATTATTTGAGATTCATCCTTTCTCCATGCAGATATTGGAATTCAATACATGAACACTCAAACAACTAATCATCCACCATTTCACATATACCAAATAAATTAATGTAATGAAAACATAACATAACATAAATACTTATCTCAAAATATGGGCAACTGGCTTTAGCAGGACAACTTCCTCCCAGCCGTAGACACTGTCAAGCCTTCCTCACTTGAACAAGTCACCCTTGAGATGATACCATGGATCCATGGATAGTGTCTTACTTAGTCTCACTACTGTCGAAACTACCTCTTCCGAGAGACATAATTCTTCCCACTACTACTTTCATGTCCGTCTCCATAGCCTATGGGTTGTGACCTAGCTCGCCATTCCCATTTCCTGTCCTCATGTGTGAGAATCTGGACTAGTAGAGTGATAGAATGGAATGAAAGAGAAACAAATAGACTCACTCTAAGTCTCAAAACACTCTCAATAATATCAACATTCCAACATGGTTAGATAACATAAGTCACATGGTCCAAAGTTCAAGATTAATTTCAACAAGGATATGGCATATGAATTTATGGCATAAGGAGGACAACTCTAACCCAAACGGATCAACCCAAATTAGAGAGAGGTAAGGTTTAAGCTTCATCATGGATAATTAACTTGAATTAGTGGAGTGGTGGAGTGAAAATATTCCCTTTCCCGAATTAGCACCATGAGGAGGAGTGACCCAAAAACTAAGGAGTGGAGCCATGAAGAGCACATGGGGGCACCCTAATACATAAAGGGGGGTACAAAACATCAAGGAGGTCGAAATAGGTGAGAGAGGGAATCCAATAGGGTTAGAAATATCATGTAAGAACAAAAATAGGCCCATTAATGCATGGTGTAAGAGTGGAATCTAGAAAATAGCTCACAACCCCTAAAAACTACGAAAAGGGCTCATAAATGACCATAAACACATAAATGTGAGGGAATATTTTCCCAATGAGGGTTCCCTAGGAAAGAGGGGCACACTAAGGTGTGCACAATATGCAATATTAACTCCATAGTCCATAATGATTGAGAATAGGGTTCGTTGTACAAGGTTTGGGTGACTAACATTATTAATCTCACCTAGGTGCAAATATGAATTGGGATGGACAAATTTAAGTCAAAAACAAGTTATAAGGTGCTAGGGATGTCCCAATTCCCCCTCAATTTCTAGAATCCATACTCCCCCATACTCATTTATTTTCCTTTTCTCATCCAGCTGTTTATTTAATCAATCATTAACAATGTTCAAAGATAGCATAGATGCTAGTAATACCATTAACATCTATAGTAGTGCCAAAGTCCAAAGTCATGTTATCAAACATTAATAATAAGTCCTTAATCAAATTAATCATGCAAATGAGCATAATTCCACAATCATATAAAATATCATAAGTCCATAATGCAAAAGAACATAAGTCAGATGAAGGATCATAAGTTTGGGGCTTAACAACTGGGTATTACAGCAACCATGGAAAATCAAGTAATTAGATTTGCTATATTGAAGGGTTTCTATGCTTTAGATAACAATTTTTGGGAGATTGTGGAACAATTGAAGAATCCACTCATAAAGAACATGGTTCTTATTCAAGGTGAGTATTTTATGCAAGATGGCTACCTCTTCAAAGGAAAAAAACTATGAATTGCAATTGGTTTTATGAGAAAATATTATCAGATAAATTCATAGTAGTGGCTTGCAATGACATTTTGGAAAGGGTAAGTTGTTATCCTTAATTGAAGATAAGTATTGCTGGCCGAAGATGAAAAAGGATTTAACCATGTATGCGGCATGGTGCAGGATTCGTCAAATGGATAAATGACACTCACATAATACAGGGTTGTACATGGCTTTACCAATTCCCACAGACCCATGGACAAATATGAGCATGGACTTTGTGATGGGGCTCCGAAACATAAAAAAAGGTAATGAATCTATTTTTGTGATTGCTGGTAGGTTCTCTAAAATGACTCATTCCATTTCTTGCATGAAAATTAGTGATGCATCAAGGGTGGCATAATTGTTTTTTTTTCCAGAAATTGTTAGATTGCACGGTGTTCCAAAAACTATTACCTATTATAGATATACTTGGTTCTTTGCTCATTTTTGGAGGACTTTATGGAAGAAAATGAGGACTAAATTATATTTCATTAGTTCCCATCACCCCCAAATAAATGGGCAAACCAAGGTAGTAAATCGGAATTTGGTAAACCGATTAAGGGGCATTGTTGGAGAGAATCCCAAGTAGTGGGTTTTGGCTTTACCTCAAGCATAATTCTCCTGTAATAGTTCGATGAATATATCTACAGGTAAATCTCAATTTCATGTTGTTTACAGCATAAATCCTATGGGTGTCCTATATTTGGTGCAGCTACTACTTGGGGACAGAATTAGTAATGATGGGAAAGGATTCATGGAACACATTCAATACTTGCAGCAAAAGTGAGACAAAAGTTGCATTCCAATAATGACCATAAAAAAATTATAAAATATTCTCATCGATGAGATTAGGTATTCATTGAAGGTGATTTGGTGATGGTTTATTTACAGAAAGAGTGATTTCCTAGAGGAAACTACCACAAATCGAAGTATAAAAAAATTGGTCCTTGCAAGATTCTCAAGAAAATTAATGACAATGATTATAAGGTCAATTTTCCACCCGATATCAATATTTCCCCTATGTTTAACATTTTTTATTTATATATCATCCATGGGGATGATATGAGTGATGACAATGAGGTGGAGGTGGATTCACAATAGGCCTTTCCAAGCAAGAAAAAGGAAAATAATGTGCATATTTTAGATAAGGAGACCCTTCATAATCGGTAAGGAAAATACAATTGATATATGGTCCAGTGGGAAGGATTAGAAATAGAAAAGAGTACATGGATTCCAAAGGGTGGTTTGTTGAATCTAGATCCTGTTAAGTGGCAGTGGTTTGAAGAAAGTAACTTGTAGGAGCTACCTTTCTTAAATCAGAGGAGAATGATGTAGGGATTTTTTAGGGATGAAAATAATTGACGTGGCCAGGATTTTTGAGGTTGGTGAGTTTTGACTTGGTTATCTGTTTAAAGAGCACTTCACTATAGTGACTAATAAGATCCTTCTGATCAAACCCTTTTTCGACACTTTGTTTCGGGTCAAATTCCTTCATTTATGGCCTCAAATTGGGGTTTTACTATTTTTTTATATTTTTTACATTTGTAATTATCAATTATCTCTTAGTTTATGTACCTAATTAGAAAATTGAATTGACAACTAGTCTCTCTCTAGTTAGATTGTAGTTAGTGGTCAATTTTAGAGTCATGTGAGAATTTTGTAAAATTAGCATTTTTCAAAAATCTCATATAATAGTTATAAGGAGTTGAACTTTCATTGTAATAGTCAGGATGGAAAATGGGTCTCTTTCTTACAAGGATGCACCTTTGTTCTGAAGCACAAATCAGGAAGGAAAAATCAGGTTGGAGATACTTTGAGTGAGCACACAATTCTTTTAACAACCATGGAAAATTAAGTAATTGAGTTTGTTGTATTGAAGGATATCTTTGTATGAGATAACATTTTTTGGGAGATTGTGGATTAGTTGAAGAATCTAGTCACTGGGAACATGGATCTTACTTAGGGGGGATATTTTATGCAAAATGGGTACCTCTTCAAAGGAAAACAACTATGCATTCCAATTGGTTCTATGAGATAAAATATTACCAGAGAAATTCATAGTAGCAGCTTGGCAGGACATTTTGGAAAGGATAGGACACTAGCCTTAATTCAAGATAAGTATTACCGATCGAAGATGAAAAATGATATTTCTAGGTATGTGGCACAATGTAGGATTTATCAAATGGATAAAGGTCAGTCATAGAATACAGGGTTGTACATGCAATTTCCAATTCCCACATACCTATGGATAGATATGAGCATGGAATTTGTTTGGGGATCCCAAAAACACAACGACGTAATGAATCTATTTTTGTGGTTGTTGATAGATTCTTAAAATGGTTCATTTAATGGCTTGCAAGAAAAGTAGTCATGCATCAGGGTGGCATATTTTCTTTTCCAAAAATTGTTAAATTGCATGGTGTTCCAAAAAGTATTACCACTAATAGAGATAATTTGTTCTTTGGTCATTTTTTGAGGACTTTATGGAAGAAAATGAGGACTAAATTACAATTCAGTAGTTCCTATCAATCACAAATAGATGGGAAAACCGAGGTAGCAAATCAGAGTTTCATAAACTTGTTACAGAGCATTGTTGGAGAGAATCCCAAGTAGTCGGATTTGGCTTTACCTCAAGCAGGATTTTCCTACAATAGTTTAGTGAATAGATGTTCGGGTAAATATCCATTTAAGCTTTTTTATGGTAGAAATACTATGGGTGTCCTATATTTGGTGTAGCTATTACTTAGGGATATAATCAATAACGATGGGGAAGCATTTGCAGAACAAATTCAATAGTTGCAGCAACAAGTGAGATAAAAGTTGTAGGCCAGTAACAAGGAGAACAAAATTATAAAATATGCTCACCGACGACATGAGGTACTCAATGAAGGTGATTTGGTGATGGTTTATTTATAGAAAGAGTAGTTTCATAGAGGAACCTAACACAAATTGAAGTATAAGAAAACTAGTCATTACAAGATTCTCAATAAAATTAACAACAATTCTTATAAGGTTGATTTACTAGCTGACCTCAATTTTTGCCATGTGTTTAACGTTTTTTTATTTATATATATTCCATGGGGACAATATAGGTGATGGCAATGAAGTGGAGGTGGATTTGAAACATGACATTATGAGAAAGGACAATAAATATAGTATGCATATTTTAGATAAGAAGACCCTTCATACTTGACAAGGCCAATGCAACTGATATTTGGTTCATCGAGAAGCTAGCTTACCACCAGTAGAGAGTACGTGGATTACACAGGGGAAATTGTTGAATCCAGATCCCTTTATGTGGCAACATTTTGAAGACAATAACTTGTAGTAGTTGTTTTCTTTTAAACCAAAGGAGAATGATGTAGGGATTTTCGAGGGCTGGAAAAAAATGATGATGTAGGGAATTTCGAGGGTCATAACTTTTGACTTAATTATCTGTTTGGGATGAAATTTAATAAGAAGTTACATTTCAAATATGTCACTATAGTGACGAATAATATCCTTTTGATTGAACCTTTTCTCAACACTTTTTCGAGGCCAACTTCCTTTATATAAGGCCTCAAATTGGGGTTTTAGTGTTTTTTAGGGATTTTTTAAATTTGTAATTATGAAGTATCTCTTAGTTTATGCACCTAGTTAGAAAAAGGAATTGACAACTAGTTTCTCTATAGTTATATTTTAGTTAGTGGCTAGTTTTAGATTCATGCAAGAAGTTTCTAAAATTAGCAATTTTCGAAAAGCTTAGATTGCAGTTATAAGGGGTTGAACTTTCGTTGTAATAGTTAGGATGAAAAACCAGTCTCTTTATGACAAGGATACAACTTTGTTCTAAAGAAAAAATCATGAAGGAAAAATTAGGTTGCAGATGCTTTGAGTTGGTGCATTGTTCTTTTAACAATAATGGAAAATCAATTAATTCGGTTTGTTGTATTTAAGGATCTCTATGCAACAGATATTCATTTTTGGGGTATTGTGGTGCAGTTGAGGAATCCACTTGCTGAGAACATGGATTTCATTCATGGTGAATATTTTTTGCAATAAATCTATCTCTTCAAAGGAAAAATACTATGCATTCCAATTGGTTGTATGAGAGACAATATTATCAAAGAACTTCATAGTAGTGCCTTGGCGGGACATTTTGGAAAGGATAAGATGCTAGCCTTAATTGAAGATAAGTATTACCCATAGAATAAGAAAAAGGATATAATCAAGTATGTGGCATAGTATAGGACTTGTAAAATGGCTAAAGGACACTCATGTAATATAGGTTTGTACATACCACTACTAGTGCCCATATACCCATGGACAAATCTTAACATGGACATTGTATTGGGGATCTCAAACACACAATGAGGTAATGAATCTATTTTTGTGGTTCTTTATAGGTTCTCTAAATGGCCCATTTCATTGCTTGCAAGAAAACTAGTGATGCATTAAGAGTGGAAGAATTATTTTTTTTCCAGATATTGTTAGATTGCATGGTGTTCCAAAAATTATTACCTTTGATAGTGATACTTGGTTCTTGGGTTGGTTTTAGAGGACTTTATAGAATAAAATGGGGACTAAACTATAGTTTAGAAGTGCCTATCACCCCCCCAAAAATGGGAAAACCAAAATCGTAAATTGAATTTTGAGAAACCTATTATGGAGCATTAATGTTGGAGAGAAGCCCAAGCAGTGGACTTTGGATTTACCTCAAGCATAATTTTCCTACAATAGTTTTGTGAAAATATCTATAGTTAAATCTCCATTTTAGATGTTTATGGTAGAAATAATATGGGTGTCCTATATTTGGTGCATCTATTGCTTGGGGATAGAATCAATAATGATGGGAAATCATTTGCAAAAGACATTCAACAATTGCAGGAACAAGTGAGACAAAAGATGCAAGGCAGTAACGAGCATAACAAAATTATAAAGGATGCTCACCAATGAAATTAGGTATTCAATGAAGGTGATTTGGTGATTGTTTATTTACGAAAAAGTGGTTTCCCAGAGGAACCTACCACAAATTGAAGTATAAGAAAATATGTCCTTGTAAGATTCTTGAGAAAATGAACGACAATGCTTATAAGGTCAATTTAGCAATTGATATCAATATTTCCCTTATGTTCAACGTTTCTAATTTTTATATATTCCATGGGGATGATATGGGTGATGACAGTGAGGTATAGGTGGATTGTCAACATGCCATTCCAAGAAAGAAAAAGGAAAAGATTGTGCATATTTTGTATAGGAATACCCTTCATACTCGACAAGGAAAATACAACCGATATCTGGTACAATGGGAAGGATTAGTACCAGAATAGCTTACATGGATTACAGAGGGAGACTTGGTGAGTCTAGATTAATTAAGTGGAAGCAATTTGAATATAATAACTTGTTGGTTTATTGGTCAATACTGAGAGGGGGGGGGGGGAGTGAATCAGAATTGTTATCTTTTTACTATTTTAACCACTTTTAAATCTATCATTAGAAACAAATAACAACAAGAATACAAAGAACACAATTTTAACATGAAATCCCAATAGGGTAAACCACCAATACATCCTATTACTCCAAAATTGTTATTTACAAATAGTTTTTCCTGCTGCTACAGACAAGGATGGTATTACACCTTGTTTACCAGTACCAATTGGAAGGAGGCTATGAACTCCTGGTTTATCAGCTTCGACTGAAAGGATGTTATGACACACTATTTACCAATGCCAATTGGAAGGAGGCTAAGACCCCCTGGTTTATCAGTTGCTATTGAAAGGATTCTATGACACCATGTTTTGCCAGCTAAGACTGATAGGATGCTCCTGCACCCTATTTACCATCTTCTGCTGGAAGGGGGAAACAAACCCCTGTAGGCTTGTTTCCTGCCCTAGCTCCACCCTGCCACCCTAATATGTTTTTTGTAATATGTTAGATTTATTTCTCCCTCCATTCTCTGTCACAGGCACTGGTATCTGTCTTATATTATGGCTACATCGATCTCGATGACACCGACCCTTTTCTCACTTATACTTTTGCGTATAAATATCTTCATGTTTCCTACAGATGCATCTCTTTATTTAGGAAACATACCCTTTCACAATCACACCCTTTCAAATCTGATTGTCACTCCTTTTCAACCATTTGTGACTAACAATTTTTAATTAAATAATGAATTAAAAAAGTTTTGATCACTTCTGATCTTTGAGCTCCCTTCCTCTATGATCGTAGGATTCGTCAGACCAGTTCATGTGGAATTCCTCTCCTCCATCAGCAGGAATACTCTATCTTCAGACCTTCGGGATTTTCTTTTTCTCATGCCTATGGGCTTCTTTTCTTCCTCTGTGATCTATCTTCATCACAGGATCATATGTACACATTTTTCTCACAAAATATGGTCTTCATCTTCCATCTATGAGTTTCATGTTGGACATTCTTCTTTACCATTCATGGATGCACCTCAGAATTCATTTCTGCAGCTTATCTTAACATTTTCTAGTGCTTTTGCAATATCCTTCTCAAGAATCAATCCAGGCCGTTGATCTAATTTTGAGTCTCTTCGGTCCGTTGAACTAATGCATATATCTCCTCCTCGAAATCGTACTTCTGCACCACAGTTTCCTCATCAATGATTCCCCACCATTGATCTTCATCGAGCGTTTTCCTGACCATTGATCTCCATATTGTGGAATACGAGATATGGGATGTCGACTATCCACTTTTTCCTTTTCGCAAACTCCTTTCCACAAGCTCCTTCTCACAAGCTTCTTTCCGCAATTTTCCTTCCACACCGTTGATCTTTTACGGAGCCTTTCGTGACCTTCGATCTCCAGATTGCGGGATGCAGATTGCGGGTTCATAGAATATTTAAACGTTATTTCCACAATTCTCTTTCCGCAATCTTCTTTCTGCGCTTTTCTTTCGCACCCTTGATCTCTTTTTACCAGAAGTAGTATCAGTCGTCCAATCTTCCAGATTACGGAATGCAGGATGCAGGTTCATAAAATATTGAACGTTACTTCCACAATTTCCTTTCCGCATTTTTCTTTTGCACCGTCGATCTCTTTTTAGTGGAACTAATCTCAGCCATCCGATCTTACAGGTTGCGAGATGTGGATTCACACTTTCCTATTTTGGACTTTCGCAACTTTGTTTCTGCATTTTCCTCAATCGTTGATTTCCTTGCGAATTTATCCATGACCTTTCGATGTTGATATTTTGCAGAACTTTGGATTTTCCACCTTTCATTTGCGGGATTCTTACTAACCATCGGATCTGGTGTGGGATCAATTCCTAGTGTTCGATCTTGATCTTTTTCGAAATCTATAGCCTTCCCGCCTAATTTATGTAAACTTGATCTTCACCATCATATCTAGTGTGGGTCGCTCCCTTATCGTCCAGTCTAGGACTAATTCGAATCTGCATTCTGTCTTCATGGATTATACAAAAATAGATCCTCATTCATTGAATCTCATGTAGATAACTATGCCACCTCATCATAGTGCCATTTTGTGTTTACTTTGACTTATGCTGCGTTAACTCTGCCATGGTATCTCTTGCTTATGCTTTGTACTTCATAGACAATTTTTCCATCACTACCTTAGTCTTTCATCATCATTAGGAAACCATCATACTCCATGTCATCATTTGTGTCATGCTACATTCTCAACTATGCCATCATATTCCTTATGTCTTTCACCGAGTTTGTCCTGCCATCATATCCACTGGTTATTCCTTTGTCATTCGTGAACACCTTTGACGTCAATGACAACTATAACCCAATTTTTCCAACAATATCCCCCTTTGGCATTGATGGAAACCTCTAAACATTCTCCCCCTTTGACAACAAGGACAAAGGATAACCTAGTATCCCAATGTTGCACCCATTTGATATAGGATTTCCTGTCTCTCCTTTTGACAACTCCTCGTGTCATCATATCTCCCCTTTAAAATGTACTTGGTTATTTAACCAATGTATTATCACTTATCTTAACATTCCTTGTTCTTGAATGATAGCTTAACTGATAGATCCATGGACTCCCCCTATCACTGTAATTCTTCTCCTTTGTCAACATTTTTGTGATGGGGTCTACACTCAACATTTTTCCAACACTTATCCATTTTCTTTTCTAGGATACACGTTTCCTTTTTTTTAACTCTGTTCCTGCTGCCATATCTAATGGTTTATTCTGCATGTAAGTTAACTGGATTCTTCTTTTACAAGATTTCCTTAATCCTGTGCATTTAGATCTTCATATAAAAAGAAACAAACATAGTATTCATACTTTAGATCTTCACTGACAAACATACTCTGCTAAAACAGATCATAGGGATGCCTTTTTCTCTCTTATCATATCACACAGAGACATACAGAGACAGACATATTCTTCTTTAGATCCTTATTATTCATAGAAGAGACACCCTCAACTTCCTCGATTTGTTGATTATATATATCTCTTCAATGATTTGAACCACAACACCCTTTCATCAACCGTGTATTAACAACCACATTCCTTCATTAATAGTCACACCTTTTTAATGACAAAATCACATCCTTCTAAACTTCTGTAAAATGCACCCTTTCATTTAAATAACACTTCTCTGTCTTATTCAAAAACACTTTATCATTTATTAATCCTTTGATTAAATAATAATATAAACTTTGTTTTTACTACCGTTTATACCCAAATCATTTGTTATAAATTGCTTCTATATCTCTGTTTATAACCAAATCATTTGTTTATAAGTTGATGTTTATAACTTTTTCCATAACCAAATCGTTTGTTTATATATAAGTGACACAATTATCCTATCCACCACATCATGCTTTCACCATATCTGTGTGCATTACCTTTCATAAATTGTGCAGGCATATTTCTCAACACTACATAGGCATATTTCACCTTTGTGCAACATACCCCTTTTTATACACAGTTTTTTAAGTTTTAATATGACTTTTTACTAACTTGGTAGGTGTATATTTCATACGTGTTGCCACCATATGGAATATTGAATCCATGACCATATGGACAATACATCAATGAACAAACCCATGTCATCAGACAAAATTATTTTCCCAAGGACACCAACTGGCGTGCATTTCCAAAAGACGGTTTCTTTGAAGCGAGCATATTTTCACACTTTCTGTGTCATCCACACACCAACCTTGATCACCCATCATATTTGAAGAAGATATCTTTCAATATAATTCAAGATTAGATACAAATTGAATTTTTTCTTAGATACCAATTGGAATTTTTTGACTTTAACTCCCCCTGAGTATAAGATCCCTTCTAATGTTATTTTTAGAGTTTTCTTTAAATCACGAGAGACCCTTTTAGAAAAGGATCCCACAGTCAGCACTGCATCCTTCGTCATCACCTTTATCTTTATCAGTGTATTCTTTTATATCTCCATCTTGCTTTTCCTCATAAAGGATGCCATCCTTATTTGTGCCTCTATTATGCTCATCGTTATCTTTGGAGACTTCACTGATGTTTGAAATCTTTATTTCTTCTACATCTTTGGAATTTTCCTTTCTTCTCCACATCTTTCCATGAGGTATTCTACTTACTAGTTTCTCATTTCTTTGTTTCTTGATTTTCATCTTCCATACCTTCTTATGAGTTTCCTTGGAAGGTCTGCATGTACTATTCTTGCAATGTCTTGCAAAGTGTCCAATATTGTGACATATGAAACACAAAATATGTCTTTTTCTATTAGAGATGTTGGTGTCTTCTTTCCTTATAATCCCTTCATCTTCTTCCTTGATTCTACAATCATTAGCCTTGTGAAAACAATGACAATATCCATAGAAAATACGTTTGGAGAATCTCTGGGTTTTCTGCTTGTAATGACTCTTTTCTTTTGCATGTCTTCTGATTTTTTTTTTATCTTGGGAGGATGAGCAGAATTATGATAACTGGACTTCATTTCCTTGTCATTCTTCTGTTGCTTGGGTGTATCTTTGGAGGAATCATGTTGATATTTAACATTTTCAACAATTTTATAAATGATGGAGCTTGATCCTTTATGATTATATCCAAGACCTATTTTATCCCTAGAGTATCTTTGTAAGATGAGGACTTTATTAAGAGCTTCAATACTTTCCTTGAACTTCTCACTAACAGTCAGCTGATCTTTTAGCTTCTTCACTTCTTCCTTGAATTCAACAACTTCTTGTTTTAAGCTCTTGACCTCTTTCATACTACCCAACACTTGTTGTCTTGAATTGCGTAGCTCTTCTTGGAGGTTTTTGACTTCCTCTTCTTTTGATTTTTTCTCTTCTTGATATTTTGACAATTTTCCTTTCAAGACTTTGTTCGTTTTCCTACACTTTTCAATTTCATCTACAGCAGCCATGTATTGGGATTCTATGTCCACTTCTGATTCCTCATTTGAGTTTGCTATCACTATAAATAAATTTTCTTCTTCTTCACTTATCTTTTCATCTTCACTAACATCCTCAAGAAAAGCAAGTTTTTCTTTTGCTCTTTGCTCAACTGAGTAGAGGTCTTTTATCTTGTCCCAAAGTTCCTTTGCAGAGTTACATTCACTTTTTTTCTCTTTGACATCATCAGGTAATCCATCCAGGATTGAAGTCATTTCCATTGAGTTACTTTTCTAAGATTTCTTTTGATCTGGATTCCTTATCCTCTTTGGTGGGAAGTAATCAGAGATCATTGAATTCCATACATCATGCCCCAATGCCTTCAGATAAATTTTCATTCTTGTACTCCAAAATATGTATCCTTGTTTTCCAAGTATTGGAGATCCATTTACTATGTAAATCTCTTATTGTTGATCCATAGTGGTTTTCATAAGGATCTACCTTCCAGTGGTTAAACTATGCTGAAGGAACCCACTCTGATACCAATTGTTGGTTTATTGGTCAATACTGAGAGGGGGGTGAATCAGTATTGTTATCTTTTTACTATTTTAACCACTTTTAAATCTATCATTAGAAACACATAACAACAAGAATACACAAAACATAATTTTAACATGGAAGCCCAATAGGGTAAACCACCAATACATCCTATTACTGCAAAATTGTTATTTACAAATAGTTTTTCCTATTGCTATAGACAAGGATGGTATTACACCCTGTTTACCAATACCAATTGGAAGGAGGCTACGACCCCCTGGTTTATCAGCTTCGACTGAAAGGATGCTACAACACCCTATTTACTAATTCCAATTGGAAGGAGGCTATGGGCCCCCTGGTTTATCAACTGCTACTAAAAGGATGCTACGACACCCTGTTTTTTTAGTTACAACTACAGGATGCTCCTACACCCTGTTTACCAGCTTCTGCTGAAAGGAGGAAACAACCCCCTGCAGGCTTGTTTCCTGCCCTAGCTCCACCCTACCACCCTAATATGTTTTTTGTAATATGTTAGATTTCTTTCTCCCTCCATTCTCTATCACACCCACTGGTCTCTGTCTTATACTATGGCTACATCAATCTCGATGACACCAACCCTTTTCTCACTCATACTTCTGTGTATAAGTATCTTCATGTTTCCTACAGATGCATCTCTTTATTCAGGAAACATAACCTTTCACAATCATGCTCTTTCTAATCTAATTGTCACTCCTTTTCAACAATCTATGCTTAACGATTTTTAATTAAATAATTAATTAAAAACTTCTTGATCACTTATAATCTGTGAGCTCCCTTCCTCTCTGATTGTAGGATTCGTCATACTAGTGCCTATGGACTTCCTCTTCTCCATCAACAAAAATACTCTATCTTCAGACCTTCGAGCTTTTCATTTTCTCATGCCCATGGGATTCTTTTCTTCCTCTGTGAACTCTCTGGAAGCTATATTCATCACAGGCTCATCTATACATTTTTTTCTCACAAAACATGGTATTCATCTTCCATCTATGAGTTTCATGTTGGACATTCTTCTTTACCATTCATGGATGCACCTCAGAATTCATTTCTGCAGCTCATCTTAACGTTTTCGGGTGCTTCCGCAATCTCCTTCTCCAGAATCAATCTAGGACGTTGATCTAATTTTGAGTCTCTCCGGTCCGTCGATCTAACACATAGATTTCCTCCTTGAAATCATATTTTTGCACCACGGTTTCGTCATCAATGATTCCCCATTGTTGAACTTTGTTGGGCATTTTCCTGACTGTTTATCTCTAGATTGCGGGACATGGGATGCAGGAAGCCAACTATCCACTTTTTCCTTTCTGCAAACTCCTTCCTGCAAGCTTCTTTCTGCAATTTTCCTTCCGCACTATCGATCTTTTGTGGATTCTTTTGTGACCATTGATCTCCATATTGCGGGATGCAGATTGCAGGTTCATAGAATTTTTAAACGTTATTTTCACAATTCTCTTTTTGCACTTTTCTTCCACACTGTCAATCTATTTTTACCGAAAGTAGTATCAGTCATCTGATCTTCCAGATTGTTGGATGCGGGATACAGGTTCATAAAATATTGAATGTTACTTCCACAATTTCCTTTCCGCATTTTTCTTCCACACTGTTGATCTCTTTTTAGCGGAATGAATCTGAGACATACGATCTTCTAGGTTGCGGGATGCAGATTCACACTTTCCTATTTTGGACTTCACAATTTCCTTTCAGCAACTTTGTTTCCGCATTTTCCTTGACCGTTGATTTCCTTGCGGATTTATCCCTGACCTTCTGATCTTTATCTTTTGTGGAACTTTGTATTTTCCGCCTTTCTTTTGTGGGATGCTTACTAACCGTCAGATCTAGTGCGAGATCAATTCCTACCGTCCGATCTTGATCTTTTTCAGAATCTTTAGCCTTCCTACCTAATTTATGTAAACTTGATATTCACTATTATATCTAGTGTGGGTCGCTCCCTTACCGTCCATTCTAGGACTAATGCGGATCTGCATTCTGTCTTTGAGGATTATACAAAAACTGATCCTCATTCATCGTATCTCATGCAGATAACTATGCCACCTCATCATCATGCCTGTTTGTCTTTACTTTGACTTATGTTGCGTTCACTCTGCCATGGTATCTTTTCTTATGCTTTGTACTTCATAAACAACTTTTCCATCACTACTTTAGTCTTTCATCATCATTAGGACACCATCATACTCCATGTCATCATTTGTATCATGCCACATTCTCAACTATGCCATCATATTCCTTTTGTCTTTCACTGAGTTTGTTGTGCCATCATATCCACTGGTTATTCCTTTGTCATTCGTGAACACCTTTGACATCAATGACAACTATAACCCAAATTTTCCATCATAACTTGTAGGAGCTACGTTCTTTTCGACTAGAGGATAATGATGTAGGGATTTCTGAGGGATGAAAAAAATGTCAATGCAAGGATTTATGAGGGTCATAAATTTTTACTATGTTATCCATTTGGGATGAAATATAATAGGAAGTTACATCTAGAATAGTTCACTGCAATGACCGATAATATCCTTTTGATCGGACCTTTTTTCGACACTTTTTTGGGGCCAAATTCCTTCATATAAGGCCTCAAATTTGGGGTTTTAGTGTTTTTTCTGGATTTTTTAAATTTGTAATTATCAGTTATCTCTTAGTTTATGTACCTAATCAGAAAAGCGAGGTGGAAACTAGCATCGATCTAGTTATCTTTTAGTTAGTGGTCATTTTTAGAGTCATGCAAGAATTTTCTAATATTAGCAATTTTTGAAAATCTCAAATAGTACTTATAAGGGGTTTAAATTCCATTGTAATAGTTAGGATGGAGAAGGAATAAAAGAGAGTTATGCTTTCCATTCTCTTGTGTTTGCATGGATTATAGATCTTGTGAATGAATCAAATTTTATTGGCTACATCAAAGGGCTAAGTAGTTAAAGTGGTTAATCCTTAGATTGATAGAGATGAACCAGATAACTATTAGCTTATGCAATCTTGGGAGCTAGAGTTTTAGGGATCGAGTTTGGAGTAGTAAACCTTGCTTATCGAAAGCCTTAATTCTTAAATCATATGTTCTTATTGATTTGTTTTGTGATATTTTTATATCCACAAACATTGATTTTAATGGTATGTGTATGTTAAGAATACATACTTTTTTTATATGTTCAATATGTGTAGTTATTTATGCAAAAAAATGAGTGTTTATAACTAAATTAGGAAGCCGAAAAGATAGTCCCAACAAGTCCATCATTGTCCTTACGTATTATGGCATCACTTCCCCTTGTACGTTGGTCTCTCATTTTGATCCATGTTGTTCTTTTACCACTTTTATAGAGACAACTACATAACACTCATTTGTTTCTTTCACAATAGTCAAAAATCATTTTTGTTTTCACAAGCAATACCTCTCTCAAGAATTCATCCTCCACGGGAAGCAAATGTGATTTGCTCCAATCATTCATGACAGCATAAGTATTCTTCCTCCCATCATTGCATTGCAAAATGATCAAAATTCATGGTCTTTCAACCAACAAGTGACATGCATCCAAAGGGACCGCATCACACAATATCTTCTCAACTGCTTATCTTCTTCTTGTATCAATGGTTGTGCCTATGCCATCTTCAATAATCTATGCAACATCATTCTCGCCTCTCTCTATTTCTAGTGCAATTATTGTATTGTCTGCTTGTGTTTGACCTTAGAATAATTGTGTTTTAGCTTGATTTCCTCATGCAACATTCTTTTGTGGAAATCTAAATGACCTATGGCATATATCTCCACATGATTACCAGAGAATATCCCTTTTTTATACACTAACATTTTGGTCTGTACTTCAAAATCCACCTAAATATATGTTTCTTTCTCCACCCGATGTGCCACCTTCCTCAAATTTGGCATTTGTTTTTTTTACAATCTTCTACTCATGACATTAAATTCCTTCTACATCTTCTTTTATGGAATTTATTCAATAACATTTGCACAAATTTGTTTTTACACTTTCAATGCTAACTAATAATCATCCTCAACTATATCTATCTTATATTGTAAGGTCATCTCATCTTGCGGTGTAAAACATCATCCTATCCATATGCTTCAAATCTCTAGTTCTCATATTCAACATGACATATGTAGAGGGAATTTTGATATAATTCCTCCATCTACCCTAAGGCACTTTCATCTTTTTGTAGCAAGTTCTGCATTTATATGAAAAGAGTTTGTTTATTGTCTACTAGAAGAATTTTCTCTATTGACTTGTGCAACATCTTACTAATCCCTCATTAGGGGAAATTTGGGTGAAAAGTGGGACTCTCAACCTTAAAGTACAATTCCTTGTCATACCATATTAGCCAAAAATGCTTTAAAATTCAAATGAGGTGCATGAAAAAAAATTGGAGGAAAACATAAAACTACTTTTCTCATATTTTCAACTTATCTCCTTGTAGGTTTACACAAATTCCAAGAGGGAGCACTCATTGGATGTGTAATTAAATTCTACATCCAAAGAGTACCCAACCTACATACTTTTAACAACATCTACATTGTAAATAAAATAAAAATACATAAGAAGCGCATTTCTATTCCTAGGAACACATTTTTTTATATGTATTTTTTGTTTTTCAGGATGTGGATGCTATTAAAAGTATGGAGGTTTGGTACTTATTGGATGCAGAAATTAATTGTGCGTCCAACAAGTTCTCTCTTGAAATTCGAGTAAACCTACAAGGAGATAAGTTGAAAATACGAGAGAAAAAAGTAGTTTGTTTACTCTCTCTCTCTCTCTATTATTTTTATTATTTTCTTAATTTTCCCAATATTTCCTTAGTAGGCCCATATTTTTATCCAAATTCCCTCTAATAATATTCTCCTTGTTTTTGTGAAATCACTCTTGTTGCACAAAATGCCATCAAATAGTGACATTTCCCTTGAACTTGGTAATGGTGAACTTCTCCTTGTTGAATTTTTCAATATTTTGTATCTTAAAGTACCTTTCCATCTCACTTCTAGTGTTTCAATGCTTGTGTATTAAAACTTCTTTCATAATGCAAAGATGACACTGCTTCCACTTTTTCTTCTCAAAAAATTGATTAACTATGTTGCAACATCTCGTTTCTCATTTTCTTGTTTTTTTTTCATCTTTTGTTTCTAATTGTTGGCTTCTAGTTCTCCACTTTGAATTCATTTTCAAGTGCTTCAATTCTTCATCTCAACTTGTGTATTTCTTAGTATACACTAGTTCCATTATCTCCTCTCTATTGCTACAATACTTACCCTCCAAATTCTCACACATCTAGGGAATTTTATGATTGGAGTTTCTTTCAATAACCCAAAGATTATCTAGTGCCAAAATTCTCAATTCCCAATCCTCCTAAGACTTATTTGATATAAAAATTCTCATTTTGGGGGTCAAATTATTCTCTAATACAAAAATGGTACAATGGAAAGGAACTGGTCCCAATCTTAGGCCTAATATAGCCAAACTAACACCTCACAAAATTATTTGCAGTAAGAAATAAAGAACATGAACAAAATTCATAAAGACATAAGACCTAAGGTAAGCACCACATAATATTCAATAAGGTCTACCAATTCTCATTAATATGTGTCACTTACCCAGTGACCTCACAAATCCTTTGGGGCCAAGGAATACTCAATAACTTGCCGAAAAATGCCCATGTTACTCAATTTTGTTTTCTAGATATCATTTATCAATTTTACAGTGGAATTAAATATACCTAGTCACCCAAAATAACATATGCAAATACAAAATTGTATAGGCAATTATTACATGAATGCATTCATATACTTCCAAGAATTCCATGCATTTGAATAATCAGATAGTGGTGAAGTAAATAGTATACATAATAGATTTCAAATACATGGTATTCCATACACAGATAGAAAATTGTCTTAATTCCTTCAATTGACTACAGACTAAAAACGTCCCTCCCAACAATAGGCACTATGTTATACCAATTATCTCTATAATAGAGGCCACACTCGATCCAGGACTATCAATCCATAAGGAGGTGCCAAATTCTCCCTTTACAACTTTCCCAGTCCTCTATCACTTCTTCCCCGTCAATTTGCATAACCCAAGGAATGTGGTTTCCTTCTCTAAGCTAACAATCCAATGGGTTCCTTTCTCTAACTTAAAAATCCCTCGGGATATTTTCCCCAATTCTCTTCCATGGCTCCAGCATAGGTCGGACATGGAATCTTTGTGTCGGGACTCCAGGGAACTCAACTGTAATTTTACTCGTGTTCTCAAGTATGACTTTAGGCTATGGTATGGGTGATGTCTCTAGGATATGGTACGGGTGATGGTTTTAGTGATTTCAGAATGATGATGTCTGAATAATATCTCACTCGAATGAACTAAATCCCTATAATTTGTATGGATGTTGAGAACTCGCCAAGTGGCATGCATGGGAAATTCACTTATCCCTTTCTAACCCCAGGGAATAATAAGGATAATGAATTAATCTTATAAGTCACTAGGGTCATCTCCTACTTTAACCTCCTTCTCACTTCCCCCATCTTGTGGAAACACAGCCCCCCATCTCATCTTCATCTTTCTTAGTTTGTAGGATTCATTACTTTTATATTAATCATAAAATGCATACATTTAAATAATTTTGGTCACACTAGACCATTCACGCCCAACTTTCAGTCATTTCATCAAAATATACATAATTACATCTTTAAATACCAGGGTAAAAAAACGAGGTGTTCTTATATGTCACCAAATTACATAGACATATCTCAAACTTTAATCTTCATTCCTTAGTCTATTTCCTTCTATAGACTTCGCAACCTCCCTACACTAATCCTTTTCACTATATGTTGCTTCAAGCCCTCTCTTTCACCTATATAATCCATGGATTCGACAAATAGTCAACTTCTTTTGCACTCCCTTACCTTGGGTAACCAATATTCAACAAAGTTCCCATCTTCCTCTTGCAACAACCAACTTTGTTTTCCTCCTTACAACCTTTGTCGTCTCCTTCTCTTGGAGATGTTTTTAACAAGTATTTTACTTTCTCACCATGATCAATCACATTGTCCTTGAGATTTGTCTTATGACCAACCTAATATCCTTGTCACTTGGATTTATCTTCTTTTCCTTTTTCCATAAGGCTTTCGACCACTTCAACTTCCTATGGGTAACAATTCACACTTCACCCTCTTTGGTTGCTTGCATTCTTGTGCTTAATGCACATGCTATCCTATACCTTTGGATTCACTTATGCATTAACACTCTCTATGCACCTCCAAACTTCCTTCTCCTTCCTTACACATTCCTCAACTATTTTGTGCATTGCTTTAGTTGGGAATTTAATTAGATACTATTACAACATTTTCTATAACTAATTGAATGCACTAGAGAAGCTCCACAATCCATATCTCTTGTTGTGTTATAGATCTATATGTTAACAACTTCATATCTTACAAAATGGGTTGTGGATCAAGTTGGGAAAATGTATCATTCACAAGAACTTAGCTATGTGTCTTTTTTTTCCTTATAGCCAACCATAAGAAACCACCATATACTTCAATGTTATTCATTAAATACTAGGGTAAATTCTTAGTACCTTAGATACAAGCACCTTGCTATGAGGTGATCAAGAGAATCAAACCCATTACCTTCTCAAAGTTTGGCCTATGGCCTTATGTACCATGAACTAACTCTATATGCTCTTTATATGTATCTTATGTCTAATGATTCTTTTATAAGAGAAAAAGCAATTGACAAGAGGACACAAAAGGGCACAATAGAACACGATCATTTTCCTTTCATAAGGTTTTGCATCGCATTCAACACAACTCGTTGAACTTATAGGGAGGAGAAGACCATTGTTCATTTTTTTTTCTAACCATCATCAAGGAATTCGATGTGCGAGTTAAGTTTTATAAGTAAATGGCCATCGCGGAATGACAATAAGACTTTTATCTTCTCATATTATTTGATTTCCATTTTATTCACTTTTGTTTTATAAATATAACACATTTTGAAGCAGGAATTATTTCATTATATATAATATAAGTATTTGGTTTTTATTACATTTCATATTAAAATTAATAAATTTAATACTTAATTTTGAATTAATTTTGATTTCAAATTACAATGTCCTTATAGTGAAATTGGCATATCCTTAATTAAAAAAAATTAAGTGAATTGATTAAAAATGATTAACAACTATGACAGTACAAGGTTTTATATAGTTCTCTATTACATAAAAATATGCACTTTACTCTTAAATCTCTTAATTTTATCATGCTTATCACATAAATATAAATGAATAAATAATTATTTTTTTAAATGACTTGTATTAAATGTTGTTAAATCTCTCAATTTTATCATGCTTATCACATAAATATAAATGAATAAATAATTTTTTTTTTAAATGACTTGTATTAAACGTTGTTATGATTTGATGGCCCACTTTGCTGGGAATACTTTTATTTCATGAGCCACTTTGCTGGGAATACTTTTATTTCACCATGTTGATACTTGATATGGAAAATATCAATTTGGGTTTGGGATGTTGTTATATAATAATTTTCAGTTTAGGATGTTGTTATAAAAATAATTTAGGTTGAAAATTTGGTGAATTTAGAATTTTAGAATTTGTGTTTTGAATAAATTTAAAGTTTTTTATATTAAATTGGATATGATATTAAGAGTATTTATTTAGTAAAATTTGTTTTTAGATTTAGAATGAATTTTAATAGAAGTTAAAATTTAAACTTTGTTTCTGTAATTTTAATACATTTTAAAATAACTTAGAAAATAAGATTTCCTGAAGAGATAGCTTGAAAAATTATATAAAAGCTAAGTTTAAAAAATTAGAAATATGAATTCACAACTCCGATTGAAAGGAACAGGAACAGGTAGCATACTAGTTAAAATTGGTATACAAGTAACACTACAAGCAACTAGCATGAGATAAGTTAGGGGAGCATGAGATACAGATGTGCTATTTGTTAACATGGTATACTTTTTTCTAAGGAACATTTGCAGAGCATGTTAAATGTTTTCCTTCATTGAAAACATCAAACAAGGCTGGGATTACAGGTACCCTGCAGTTAAACCCTGGTACCTAACATGGATTGTTGATTTGTAAAGAATCCACATGTTGAGAAACTCCAAGAAAACACTTTTTTATACTTTAAAGGTGGAAACTTTACTTGAAAAAAAGACAATCACCATTAATTAATAGAGATGATTGTGGCAATCAATAACAAATCAAGAGGAGTAGACAGCTTCTTGTCCAAAGAGAGAATTATTCAGTCTTGTTGAGAGGTCTCTCCTCAAGAAACAGTCAAACAAAACATCTAGTTTCACATATTATACAGGTTTGTTGCAAACCAGACAACTTTGATAGCTGCATTTGCTGAGTTATAATAGCAAGCAAAAGTCTCAATTTACTTCTTTCACCAACATCCGATTTGCAGAATAGATTTGTATGGAACCATAGGGCTGCTAGTGCACCTTCTGTATGCATTGGTTTACTTGCTGACATGGAATACGCCTGCTGGCCTCTTGTATGTGTACCAACGTGCAATAACAAGATAGACCAGAAAGTTCAGAGCGCTCAGGATGGCCAGAAGCCAAAAGAAGTAATCAATATGTCCATAGTTCAAGTTATTAGGAATCCATCCTGTCTTTCCATGCCTTCTTGTAATGCTACCTACAATGTTAACCAGCAGAGTACTCAGGTAATTGCCTAATGCCAATGTAGTAAGTGCAACTGCACTCATTAAGCTTCTCATAGAATCAGGTGCTTGGTCATAAAAGAATTCTAATTCTCCTATGAAGGTGAAAACTTCAGCAGCACCTACTAAGAAATACTGGGGAACCTGCCAAAAAATACTCATGGGTATAGTAGTTCTTTCGTAGTAGTTGTGCTCCTTGACCATGTTGAGTCTCTTGATCTCAATAATGGCAGCAGCCACCATGGAGAAAATAGAAATGACCAAGCCAATCCCCATACGTTGTAATTGGGTGAAACCCCTTTGATTACCAGTGTATTTTCGTACAAGTGGAACAAAAAGACGGTCATAAATTGGAACCCAGAATAGAACACTGAGAGTATCAAATATAGACAATGATGCTGCTGGAATTTGAAAATGGGGACCAATATGGGCATCCATAGTGTCTCCTTGTTCCACAAACAATGTACTCATTTGACTGTAGACAGTAGCAAAAATAATCCCACTGGCCCAAATTGGAAGAACACGGATAACTGCTTTTAACTCCTCCACTTGAGTTACAGTGCAGAGTCTCCATGGGTTATTGGAGCCGATTATACTTTTATAATTTCCTGTCTCTATTGCAGCCTTGTCTAGAAAGCTGCATGAAGACAAGCTCTGTTAATTGACAACATCTTTGAAATAAAAGTTTACACTAATGTAAGAGCCTTTGGGAGATCAATTTAATTAAGCTAAGATTGATTTTGTGAACGGGAGGAAAACAAAAACATCAGAATCGTAGTTATCTAGTTATCAGTTCAAATTCAAATTTTGAAATCGGTACGTTATAGAAAAATTAATGTTTACAATTTGTAATACCTAATTTTTTTTTACAATGTATTTAAAAATTCCAGCACTGTCATATGAACAATAGAAGAGAACACAGTTGTAAAGGAAGTTTTAATATACCTTGATGGATGCACATCTTACCGCTATCTTTAAGTGAATTAATATCTGCAAATTTTTATTTTCTTTTTTCTGTCAAATCTGCTATGTACAGATTTCCTGTTCCGTTCAAACAAGAAATAGAGAGCTCAACCCTCTCACCTATCATTGTTGAACCAAATTCTTTAATAGTGATGCAATGAATTCTGATTTTAGATGAAGATCTGTTTTTGCTGGATACTAGGCAGAATTTGATCACTATGATCAGAATTATAGTAGCTAAATTGCATTATAAAGTTATAAATGTCATATCAATAACAATTGATATAGTAAAAGAATGGAAAACAAATGAGATGGCTGATTGATAGGTATGTTTTCTTAGGAGGGTTAGTTTAAGGGGTGATATTTGAGATTTTTCTTAAAAGTTGTCTAAGTCACAGGTTTGATTTTCTTGATTACCTCAAGATTAGAGCTTTATTGATATTTATTCAAAATCTAATAAAATAAAAATAGAAAAAATGGCTAGAAAAAGTCAATTATTTAGATTGTATAATACATTATACTATATAGTAATGTATTAAGAGTAATTGTTTAGATTGCATAATATTAATGTATTTGATTTTCTTGATTACCTCAAGATTAGAGCTTTATTGATATTTATTCAAAATCTAGTAAAATAAAAATAGAAAGAATGGCTGGGAAAAGTCAATTATTTAGATTGTATAATACATTATACTATATAGGAATGTATTAAAAGTAATTGTTTAGATTGCATAATATTAATGTATTGGAGATATTTAGAAATATTTGAGAGTGCTGAATTTTATAAAAAAATGTAATTTTAATAAAGGAAAAATACAATTTAAAGAATAATTAATCCAAACCTTATAACTTACTCTAATAGTTGAAAAAAATCCAAAAACAACCAATTATATAAACAGTTTCTATGCATATGATTGATCTCAATTCATTCACAGTTATTATCAATGAGTCAATAGGCAATTATATAAACAGTCTCTATGTATATGATTGATCTCCGATTGCTTTGTTTTTCCATTCAACTAATAAGAAGCAGAGTCATGATTCTGCTCCTCGCCCGTAGAAGGGAATCAGCAATCATGGCATTTCAACGCCCCATAAAAAAATAGAAGGGAATCAGCAATCAGGGCATTTCAACGCCCTATTAAAAAAAAATAGAAGTCAAAAATTTGGTAGTATTCTTACCAGAATTTATCTGTGTGCTCAAGTTTTCGACTTCCTTCAATGACAGACTCCGTATCTTGAACTTCATAAAGTAAAGACTTATCCTCTGGAACATGGACGCTCCATTTTCGAAATGCTGAAACTAACACCTGGGCTATCCGGGTCAAGGGACTGCCCCCTGGCTTTTGATTTCGATATAATACGGTACCTGAAAAGAAGCTACATACTGCTATTCCCATAGCCACAGCAGGAATTCCAAAACCCCAACCCCAACCAACATTCTCTTGGATCCAAACAAGAACACTAGCGGCAACAAGAGCGCCAATGTTAATTGAAAAATAAAACCAATTAAAAAAAGAACTTTTTCTTTTCTTTTCTACATCATCCATTTCATCAAACTGGTCTGCTCCAAATGATGATACGCATGGCTTGATACCACCAGTCCCTAATGCAATAATGTAAAGTGACAAGAAGAAAACACCAATTTGACCTGTTGTTGCATGGCAGTTAAGGTCTGACTCGATGCAGTGAGGCTTAAGTTTAGGCACAGATGCAGATATAGTCAACAAGCTCATTCCCTGAAAGTGAACAAAAATATTCTTCAACCAAAATGTGTTGTGTATAAATGTAAAAACATGATAAAAAGACAGAAGGGTGTCAACAAAAAATGGCTTCTTTATAGGTTACTATTCACCTCTAAGAAACAGAAGAAAAACCTGATGAAACAACAAATGAGACTTACAAAAAAATACAGAATAGAAAATACAGCAATTGTCTTATAGCGTCCCCAGTATGCATCAGCAATAAAAGCTCCAATCAAAGGAGTTATGTAACAAGTTCCAGACCAATTTGTGACATTATTGGCTGCAGTTGCATTGCCTTCACCCAAACGTTTTATCAAATAGTTCACCATATTTGTATTGATTCCATAGTATGCCAATCTCTCACAGCATTCATTTCCTGAAAAAGATATCAGTTATGGAGACTATAATCCAATTGCAGGTATCTAAAATAACAATGTTACCTTCCCCAAATTTCAAAAACAGCTCTGAAATTACCAGTTATTTTCTAGTTAGTAAATAAATATATGTGTGCTAACTGCTGGCTGACAAAGATATTTGTATACTGAACATCACATTCTGATGTTTAAAGGTTTAGCATATGTACCCAAAATAAATGGACAGGCCTTCCAGTTCCCCGATTTGTTCTTGACTGCAGGTTTGCCATGAAAATCCACAGAGCCGTCTTGAGTGTATTCATCATCAGGGTGCACTGAAGAGGTCATACTTCGAGTGCTTCCCTGTAATATCTAAATCAATTGGAAAGTAAGCAAAGAATGAAAGAAAGGGAGTTGTATTTATTTATAGTTACTGTGTATATATAGTTACCAAGAAGATTTTAAAGCAATCCAGATGAGAAGCAAAGATTTCATCAACTTAAAAGATTTCATGAACTTAAATATTAAAGAAAAAAAAATGGATATAATGGTCAGTTAACAAATTTTGTTTTTAATTGTAATTTTATTTAAAGGGCTTATACATGTTACTTGTCCCTGGATGTAATGAGTCCTAGAAGGTCGTCCTTGGATGTAATCACTCATGGCATAGTACGCAGGTCATCCTTGGATGTAATCACTCATGGCGTAGTACGCTGGTCGTCCTTGGATGTAATAAGTCCTTGAGGTTGTCCTTAGACGTAATGGGTCTTGGCGTGGTACATAGGTTGTCCTTGGATGTAATCAGTCCTTATGTGTTCCCATGTTAGAGATGACAAGAGGTCACGAGGCACTTGGTGTGCACTAAGGCAATCTCGCATAGTGGTAGACACAGGTTGTTGTGAAGACTTAATAAGTCTTGGCGTGCTCTTGTGTTGGTAGAACGTGGGTTGACCGTGGAGAGACATAATGCACTTGGTGTGCTCCTAGGCGATTCTCACATAGTGGTACACGCACGTCGTCGTTGAGACCCAATGAGTCCTAGCGTGCTCCTATCTTGGTAGAACGCATGTGGTCTGTGGTATGCATTTGGTTTGTGCTCCATGTGTGATGATGGGATGATTTAGATACGGCGAGATAACGGTAGGAGATGCAGATGATTGTAATGGCAATGTAATTTATGGTCTTGGGTTGTACCTACGCAATGGATTGCTTATGGATGTGATGAAGACCTAGATGAGGAGTAGGCCTACACCCAACATGGAACAATGTTGGCTCTATAGAAACTTCCTATGACAGATAGATCTGACATATGTCACTATTCAATGATCGACAAGATGATGACTACGACAACAATGATGATGATGATCCAACTATGATGACGTGACTAGATGTGTTGATGACTATGACGAGAGAATACCTTCCTAGTTAAGAGGGAGTGTTGTTGTATTTATAACTTTGGAAGATATTTTGATGTATATTATCACTATATATGGTTGTGCCCCCATTCGAGATGTATTTCCCTCCTGTCCAGGATGTCATTATTGTATATGGTTATTGAGGTAAACCCTCCCTTATAAGTCGGGCAGTAGTCCCCAAGTTGAATATAATAAATGTATTTCATTGAAAGCCAAACACAGAACGCCATCAATTTTGTCTCGCCACGGCAATCACCTGCCACGATATTGACAAACCGACGCTGTGTTTGTAGATTCTTGGAAGAGGAGCTCAGATTTCCAGCTCAACAATCGCGAGGAATCTCAGAATTTGAGGGGTTACTTTAATGTATTTGTTACTTTGACTTTGAAAAAGAGGCGTCGATAACGTTTCATCCAATTGGTCTTGTTATTTAATTTGACTGTTTTTCTTATCAAGATTTTGAGATTTGTAATTTTTTTTTTAGCAATTCTAGACTTTCAACACGAGTAAATGATTTTAAATTTTAAATTTTAAATGTTGAATGAGTAATGTAAATGATATTTTATTATTATTAAGTATTCTAGGAATCTAATTGTGTATATTTTTTAATTTTTTAGATTCTTTTGCATGTGATAGTATCTGGTTTTAAAATGGATTTATACTAGTTTATTTTTATTTTTTATATTTTATTTAAGTCTATATGTAATTTATATTTTTCATTTTTCATTTTTAAATAATTTATCTCTCAATACTGGGTTGGAGAACAAGAACACCTCACTTCTCTTATGAAATCATCACTTCATATTATTATATATTTAAAATATAGATTTATGAAAATTGCAAGATTAACTTTCTTATGTCTAGTTTTATAATGAAGGCAATATATATTATAAGAATGTAATAGATAATCATAATTATTAAACCCAGGAAAACAATATCTAACATCATTGAAATGAAGAAGACATAAATTGAGATAAAAAAGGATATTTTGGGTTGAGGAAGAGGGAATGTCCTCAAAACTCAAATCATATAGTAACATTTGCAATTAAGTTAATTTGTGTTCATCTTTCATATTTGATCTTGGACTTCATAAATTTGAAGTATATTTTTTTTGCGCTCCTCTTTGTGGTCTACAACACTTTTCCAAACAAGGATTTCAATTTTGAATACAAGTAGAAGATTTGAAAATACTTTGAGTTTCTAGTCCTTAAATTCCCAACATTAAGAATCCAAGCCTGCATTTCATGTCTCATGTCACTGCCATCCACCAACTCGTTTTTGTGCTTAACCCATACTTTGGCCCTGCCAATTTCCTTTTGAATGCCAACCAAAGAGAGCTTTTGAGATCATGAAGCTGATGCTGATGCTTCTGGCATGACTCTTATATGATGGCTAAGCCCACAACCACGTCTTCCCCTAGATTCGTCAAGCTTGTCGTCTTGCTAACCATGTTGCTCATTGTAATTGCCTTACAAGTGCCCCTTGTAATCAACCTACAAATTCCTCTAAAGAGTTACAACAACAAGGTTTCTAACAAGATAATATCTCGATTATGCTTGCCTCTAACCAAGTTAACCTTTGGTGAGATGTATTCCAAGCCACACAAATAATTGAGAATTCAAAAGTGGGGATGAGCAATGTAAATTGTGATTTGAACAATTTTGTTGAATTGTAATTAAATGATTTGAGTGCTCTATTTTTTTTTCCTTGGAAACAAAGCATATATTTATTTCAGCATGAAGAGAACAAAATTACATTTTGTAGATGCAAAAGCATTATGGGTAAACAGCTACGTGACAAGGCACATTGTACAAAAAAGCAGACCAAAGGTATGTGAACAAAACAAAAGATCCATATATTACATCAATGTACAGAGAAATCAAGGATTAAAAAAATCCTCTAATTTCCCTTTTTTACCCTTCTTCTTTGTTTTCACTTCTGTCCATCCTCCCTACAGTGGCGTAGCTACAATCAATTGTTTGCTAGCGCCCTCCTCTGATTGTTGAACAGAAACTTGTTCATTATCAGAATCTGAACTTCATGATTCGTGTGCATGCTTTAGTCCACTTAAAGAAGAATCCATAGGAATCATAACATTTGTTTGAGTTTCCTCACCAAATTTCTTTTGTCCTAAAGTCTGTCCATCCACTGACTTAGATTTCTTCATATTTTCCTCATTTTTTTGTAAATCATGTTGTTCTTCATCCTCACTCTCTTTGTCCTCATCCAGAGGTGGGACATAGTCTTCCAGCCAATTTTTACGATTTGTAGTCAACCCCTTTTTCTTCTTTGGAAGCTTTTTAGAAAGAGGGCATGAGTCTTGAAGATGACCTATCAAAAGACAAAATCTACACCTAAAAGTAGTATTTTCATAGTCCAAACTCTGAATCCAATTGAAAGATTCATGATTCGGCTGTAATATATTAGGGAGACCTTTGCTGAGGTCTACCTCCACACAAATTATTACATAAGTAAATAAATCCTATTCATTCCTTTCGCTATCACTTTTGATAAAACTCCCACGAAGATTGCCAATGTCTTCTGGCACTAAATGATGCCAGAATGGTAGGAGCATATTCGGCAACCTCACCCATACCGACATCTTGGTTACCACCATGGAATTTGCATCAAACTTAGGAAACCAAGGTGTTATGAAGAGCCCAGCTCTCCCCCAAAACCAAGGACCCCACGTAAAAATATTATGATAATATTCATGGGATTCAAACTGAACAACAAAAAAACCCTTGGAACATAAAATATTTGACATTTGTTGGTCGAGTTTGTGTGAATCCATTGATGGAGTTCAAAGGATCTAGGACAAAACCCACTAAAACGGCAGATGACAGCTACAGATTGTAGTGTAGTAAAAAGTTGTTTTACCTATGAGTTCTTGATCTCCACGGTTGGTGTAGATTCCAACTTTTCCACAAAATGTAGACTGGGCTGGGAAGCAGGTGAGGTTGTTGCCTGTGGCCCCTTTGGACGAGTTGCTTCCTTATAAGATATAGAAAAGGAGGGTCCTCTTTTTCCTTCTTCTCCCCACCGCAAACGATGCATCAACGAAATAGTTGAGTTCTTGTAGATCTGACAATCTATCAACCTAGTATTTTCCTACAGCACTTTACCTTAATGTAGAAAATAAAAATAGGTTCTAGGGAGACCCTTGCTTCGCTTTAGTACGTCTTTTAGAGTCTCCACTAAATCTGAAGCCTAAACCCACAACAAAATCGACTTCCCAGTGGGCAATTTTATAAAAACATGATAACTATCTACATCTTCCCTACCTCCGGATTCAGAGGAGGTAATAAACATTAGAGGAAATTTGAGGTCTAAAATAGGCCTTATAAGAAAACATGCCAACAATAAGTTCTTGTGAGTTTCAATTCAAGAACCAATAGAATTCCAATAAAATTAGTCAACCATAATGGTTGAATTGACATATTTGTCATAAAAAAACACTACTTTTTTTGTTCGTATTTTCGACATATCTCCCTGTGTTTTTACTCAAATTTTGATTAACAGAGCTCATTGGATGCAGAATTTGATTTTTCATCCAACAAACACCCATACTGCATACTTTGGATGGACCCCGCTACCCCAAAAACATGAAATACCTAAAAAAACATGATGATGACATCATCATCACGTTTTTCCAAGTATTTCTTGTTTTTGGGGTAGAAAGGTCCGTCAAAAGTATGTTGTGTGGGTACTCATTGGATGTGGAACCAAATTCCGCATCCAACGAGCTCTCTTGATCAAAATTTGAGTAAAAACACAGGGAGATATGTCGAAAATACGAACACAAAAGGTAGTTTTTTCTTTTCTCCTCCAAAATTAATAAATATTATTTTATTATTTTAACTATTGTTATATATTTTTAACTATTATTTTATTATTTTCCTTAGGAGGCCCATTTTAGACCTCAAAATTCCTCTAATGCAAGGGCACCACCACCCTAGAGGAAAAAGAAAAGGCAAAAAACAAGCTTGTCTATTTGAGTACCTCATGATAACGATTCTGGAGCAGCGATTGAGAATGATATATGGGGCAACTAGTCCTCCTTCGATTCTAAACAGATGGCGTTCCAACTTCTATGCGATGTGAGGACCCAATAGTCTAGACGGATGGAACATTCGACCGCACTGCCCAATTCCTGCAATAGGTTTTTCTTTTCAATTTTCATTGTCTCTAAGCATCTAAGATCATTCTATCCTGAATCACCAGAGTCTTAGATCGGGTAGATATCTCTCCCTACGCCTGCTTATCAACCCTACGCCCTTGTTGCGGGAGCATAGAGAGATGGACGACGACCATTACTAGGGTTTGCGGAATCATGTTTAGACCTTCGATCAAAAGTTTATATTGTCAGTTCAATTTGAGTGCTCTATATGAAACACTTGCAAAAAATTAACAGTAATGTGACAAATAAGTAAGTAAGACCTCACCCATAAGGAGTAGAATAGGCGGTGAATGGATCCATTGTTAAGGCACTTCTTGTGTAAGGCCACTCATCTTAAAATTTGTGGATACTAATTTAGGAAAAAAAAAGCAATACCTCTTTTATAATAATAATAATAATAATAATAATAATAATAATAATATATTTTAAGGTCACAACCAAGTTATACACCAATTTGGTATACGAGACCCCTTGTTTGCGGAACAAGGGACTCCCCTTTGCATAGCGATTTAACTATTAGAGTCTACACATGTTTACATACCCTATCCCTTCCAAATTTGGACCTATGACCTTGTTTACATATATCTAAAGGCTGACAACTCTATCTAAATTATAAAGGAGTAGCCTAACTAGCAACAACCATATTAATAAGGTTAATATGTTCGGAATACATCAAAAGGAATATATTTGATACATGATAATGTTTATTTCTTAAAAACGAGTTTTTCTAATAAGTTAACTTGTTGTCTATCAATGTTCACTCATTGTTCTCATGATACTACCTGCCAAATAGAAAAGTTTGACTTCTCAAGATAAGAGATGGAGTCTTTGGAGTACAACTACACATTAATCTAATAGTTTTTTATTACCACATTCATTTAAATTTGATTTAATAGTTGCATCACGATTGCAGATAACCAATAGTTAATATAATAGTTATCCAATATAACTGTGATTAGGGTTGAAGTTAAGCTAATAGTTGTATCTAATAGTTAATTTCAGAGTTAATATACCAACAATTGCACTTAAAGTTAATATATCAACAATTGCACTTCAAGTAAAAGTCTTGATTGGAGTTGAAGTTAAACTAATAGTTGTATCATCAATGTAGTTATGCTCATAGTTGATTCTAATAATCAAATAGTCACAAGTTGAAGTTTAATTTTTCCAACAATCACGAAGTATACTTATTAGATGTTAACTAAGCTATTTTTTACTTTTTTGAAATTGTTAATTTTGAATTTTGAACGACGCTCATAGAATTAATCTGAACAGTAACCAAAATTCTAAGATATATATGCCTATCGATGTAAAGATATAAACGCCTATCGATGTAACTAACTAGATTCCCAACTGCTAGATGGAGGAGCTTATTAGGAGTTCGAATGATTTTATTAGGAGTTCAATTGTTACAACATTGCACATTAGCTTATAGGCTCCTAGATGTCAAATGTACTTCAACAAAGCCTTAAGTGATTAGAGTTGAAGTTAATCTAGTAGTTGTAGAATCATTGTAGTTAAGCTCATAGTTATCCAATATAACCGTGATTAGAGTTGAAGTTAAGCTAATATTTGTAGAATCGTTGGAGTTAAGGTAATAGTTGTATCTAACACTTAATTTAAAGGTCTTCCTAGTGAAAGGGAGGCCATGCCACTTATTCTTAGATGCATAAATGCATAAATAATAAGGGGATGCTTAATCATGTATAAATAAATACGTAGATACTATTTTCTCAACTTTATCCATCGTGTGTTAGGAGTGTAACTTACGATTTTTTATTTTTTATTTTAATAACAATATTATAATCAATTAAAATGTATACGAAGAGTGTAACTTACGATATTTTCTTTTTTAATTTTAATAACAATATCTTATGGTCTCTTTTTAATTTTAATAACAATATATTATAATCAATTAAAATGTCCAAGATAATTTATAAAATAAATTACTTGTGTGATTTAATTGAGATAACATATATTTATTTATGGATATGTTAATTTGAAATTTATCTTGTGATGGTGATACTTTCTACCATTTAAGATTATAGAATCCAACGAGGAAAACATGAATCGATTTTTTAATTAAATATAATGAAAATAAAAGTATTAAGTTTCAAAGAGTAATTAAATTATAATTTAAATGAAATATTAATTTGAAGTTTCTCTTATGATGGTGATGCTTTCTACTCTTTAAAAGAAAAAAACATGAACTGACTTTTTAATTAAATATAATAAAAATGAAAATATCAAGTTTTAAAGTAATTAAACTAGCATACGTATATAGTTTGTGGTTGGATCAAGTCGATAGGGATTAAATGGAAGACAATTTGGATTTATTTTTTTATTCTTCATATTCTCTAGTTAAACGTGTTCAACTTTGAGTTATCCATGCCTAGCTACATGTTATCATCATCATTCTTTATGTTATATA
>LPNX010433060.1:222622-318591 GCA_001517045.1 Pseudotsuga menziesii
TCAACTATTGGTTAGTTTATATATATATATATATATATATTTAATTGTTTATTCCAAATTTTGAACGTCTGCCATAGAAGCAATCTCGACAGTACACTTGTCTCATCTTCGTCTGTAAATGAAAAAGCATAGCGTGTAGTCCACCCCAAATCTCGAATAAAAATGCCTATCGATGTAATGATTAAAAAAATATTTAATTATTTTTTAATAATAATATAAAAACTTTTTAAATGTTAAATTGATATAAGATCTTTTATTTAATTTATAAAAATATAAATACTATATTCTTAATAAAATGTCATTCATCCTCAACTTCCTGTATATCATATATTCTTCAACTTCCTTTATATCATATATTTTATATTTCAATATGTTTTCATAGCTTATTGACTACTTTTTAATATCGTTACCCACACCACCCACCTTCATAGTATTTTTTTGTTTTAAATATACATTTATATCTCCACAGTCTAGCTCCAAAGAGTGTCTAAAAGGGATGAAGGTGTGCATACATCTACAAGTGAAAGGGGATGAAGGTATGGATTTATGTATTCAAATATATATCTTCATGCCTCTATGATCCATAATGAAAACGGAGGATGCTGATTTCTTTTAAAGGTGGTAAAACTATCATAACTCACTTGTCAAACTGGCATGGGGACAACATCACTAATTGTTATCCATGAATGCCAGTTGTAGGGCTGCATGAACAAGGAGGAACTCTTCTCTGTGGGGATACCATTTGCTCTACCTCATGCCATATTAGATGCATGCTCTATTGAAATAGGTTTTATTTTGTGGTTTGTAAGGGGGCATAGTTCCACTCTTTCCCAATGTCTTTAGGTCTCCAGTGCCTTATATTTGAGGAAGACGAGCTCTTAGTCAATCAAAAGCAATTTTAAGTCTTTACTCCAAAACTTATAAACACAGTTTCAATCCCTTATAATATCCTCTATTATACATCACTGCAAAGGCTAAAAGAAGGTCATATAGTATAAAGGCTCCACAAAGATTTAACTCCATATATAAAATTATGATACTATGCCTAGTTGCAATTTTACCTTATACTTACAAATAACAAATACAAGATTAATATATGCATTTTTAATATTACTTTTAATTATATAATTTTAATTTTTTAAAAATTGATAATATAAAAGGTATAATAATCTATGTTAAAATTAATAAAATCTTTTAACCCTATTTTAAAATAATTATATTTTCAATCCTTTTATATATATATATATATTTTTTCAGAGGAAAAAATACCAGTCTTTGTTATTCATATGAATCAAAAGACATCTTTTACAATATCAGGAAGATGATTTCCTGTTCTCAAGTCCATGCATCTACCAAAGTAGATATCAATACAGAGCAGCAAATATATCATATACAAATCTGCAATATAGTGCCAGATCCCAATACCAACAGCAACAACTAAGTGATATAAACCGCAGCCAAAGCAAAAAGAAAAAGTCTGATCATAACGGACTTTTCTCATCATCCCTGATATACAGGTCAGAATATACAGATATATATCGAAGATGAACTTCAGACATACAAAATCAAAGAAAATCATGCTGGCAGGAAGGACTCATCATGGAATAGCAAGAAGTAATCCATTAATAGCAAGAACTAATGCTGAAATAAAAGAGATATTCAACTACTCTAAAAGAGATTTAATAATCCTTGATTTACAATCAATCCATCCAAAGATTTTGAGAAAGAGACAACGTCCATATCCATCTTCATGCCTTGTTTTGAGAGTTCATCTGCCTGCATGTTATGCTCACGATATGTATGTCTAAAGGTCACCGGTGGGGCCCTTTGAAGCAAAAGTCTAATGTCGTGACACCAGTGCATCAGAGAAGGCACATCAAGTGCAGAATTTTTGTTTAGCCATGAGATAATAACCAAAGAATCCCCATAAATCAGCTGTATAGGAATACCCATCAGAAAGCAGACTTTTAGAATTGCCCAGCGAGCCAATAATTCTGCTCTAGTATTTGAGCTTCTACCACAGCCCATGGAAAAATTGAAAAAATGATATTCATTGATATAAATCACATAACCTGATCCTCCAATATAATCTGCTGCAGCACCATCAAAAAATCTGCATGGGAAACATTTAATTGGGTCTGGACCAATAATGCGAGATTTATGAACTTTCATAGGCACAGGGAAGGTATTTAGCAGGCTTTCAATTCTAGCAATCAAAGCTGAGAGGGAAGGCTTTTTATTTTCAAAAAGGCTGAAGTTTCTAGTGAGCCAGATTCCCCAAATAATAAACAGTGGCAGGTAGAAATAAGGGGCAGATTTCGAAATACTAGAGAGCCAGCAGTCCAAATAGGAGTGTACAGAACTGTAGATGGGGAAAGAGCATCTGAATTTTTTCTCAAAATAAGAGTTTAAACGGATAGAGAAGGGGCAGCAGAAAAATAAGTGATGTATATCTTCCAGGTTATTCTCACAAAGAATACAACGACTGGGTCCATTGTATCCTCTAGTCTGCAATTGTTCCCAAGTTAAAATCTTTTGAAATATCATTAACCAGGAAAAACATTTTATTTTCAGTGGGATAGACAAAGTCCACAGAATTTTCAGAACTTTGTCATTTAATTCTGAACAGTTGTTTGAAATAATACAAGAATAACCTTCAGCAGCAGATAATGGTCCAATATACTTGTGATGAGTCCAAATTAGGGAATCAATTTGGTCAGTTAGCCGAATACAACCAAATTCCAGACCTCTAACATAATTTTCCCATATAGATTTCCACTCACCAATAAGATCAAGTTCTTCAGCAGAGAACCAGTAACCTTTGGCATTTGGAGTCTGATTTCGAGCTTGAGCTAAGGAACAAATGCCATAATCCTGTAAGTATTCTCTCAATCCTCTAGGCAGAGTGAAAGAGGATCCCATACCCACGATAGGATCAGCACCCAGGCAAATGGATTCATCGTTACCAACTTGCCAGGAAATTCCTTTGCCAATCCAATTTAAGGTAGCAATGAAGCCCTTCCAGATAATAGAAGCATTGTAGTAATTAAAATTCTTATCCCTGAGCCATAAATGAAAAGGATTATTTTTCAAATATTTAGTGATAATCAAAAGATTCCAGATGCCTTTGCTGTTGACTGCCATCCAAAAAGATTTCATTCTCAAAGAAAGACTGAAATTAGGGAGGTGCTTAATACCCCAGCCACCGTGGGAAGTAGGCCGAGCCAAAAGATGCCAATCCACTAGATGAAATTTTTTAGTCTTTTCAAAAGATCCCCATAAAAAGGAAAATATTAATTTTCTGAGCTTATCTAGAATAGAAGATGGAATCGGGACCAAAGCCATCCAATATACATGCATGCTGGAAAGAACATCACGGATAAGAATAAGCCTACCTCCCATGGGAAGAAACCTGTTTGTCCAATGAGAAATTTTCTTTTCAAATTTCGATACCATCCATAGCCAGTCTTTAACTAGGTAACAATTTGGTTTCAAGAAATATCCCAGATAAGTAAACCCATTCCGAAAATCTGCAGACCTATAAGGAAGGATACCTGTAATTCTTTGGAGAATTGACTCATCAACACCTTTTTGGAGAAAACAAGATTGTTCATATTAATACACATGCCTGAGGCCTCACAGAAAATTTCCAGAATACCTTTGAAGGCCAACCATTCTTCAACAGATCCCAATCCAAAAAGTATCACATCATCTACAAATAGCAGATGTGTGAGGGAGAGCTTTGATGTGATTTTTATGCCTTTAACCTTTTCGATCCGCTTAGCTTCCTCAATCAAGATACTAAGCCCTTTTATGACCAAAATCAATAAAAGCGGAGATAATGGGAAGCCCTGCCTTAGACCCCATGAAGCAGGGAAAAAAGAGGAAGATGAGCCATTAATTAAAACAACAAAATTGGCTGAAGTAATGCAACCCAGGATCCAATTAACTCCAATAAGGGGAACCCAAATTTGAATAAGTAAAAGATGAATGAAGGTCCAATTAACTCTATCAAAGGCTTTAGATAAATCCAGCTTGAGAATGAGGGCACATTTATTTTTGGAATTGACTGAGTGCAAGACTTCCTGGGTAATGGCAATGGGTTCCTGGATCAGTCGATTTTTAAGAAAGCCAAATTGTTGAGGAGAGATGGAAGCATCCAAAAAGGGTTTAAGCCTCAAAGCTGCAACTTTGGAAATCAATTTATAGCAGAGATTACATAGGGAGATAGGACGATAGTCAGCGAAAGTAACAGGCAGATCTGTCTTGGGGATAAGAGCAAGAAAGGTAGAATTTAGAGCCGAAGCCACTCTTCCTGAGATTCTGGATGATTCCACCACATTGACAAGGAGGGGACCCAATAGATCAAAAAAGAACAAAAAGAACTCGACTGGCCAACCATCCGACCCTGGAGATTTATCTTTTTTAAAAAGTTTAAGAGCCCTTTCTACTTCCTGAATAGAAACAAGTCTAGAAAAGGAATCTTTATCCTCCATGCTGATAAAAGTGGGAAAAAGACGAATTACCTTCAGTTGAGATTCCAGATTTGTCATCTTATCATCTTCAAACATCGTCTTAAAATGATTAATACCCAGGGCTTTTAGACTTTGATCATCAGAAACCCAAGTACCCGTCTCATCTTTTAGACTCCAGATATCATTTTAATTTTTTTGAGCTGTAGCCACAGCATGGAAATACTTGGTGTTAGCATCTCCCTTAAGATCCCATGTCATTCTGCTTTTAAGTCTTGCTGTAGAAATTTCATGATCAGACAATTTTTGTAGAGCATCTTTTAAAGAGCACAGTTTAAGATGTTGTTCATGGTTGAGTATAGCTGACTCAGATGAAAGGAGAAGAGAGCTAATTTCCTCTTCCAAAGCAGCAGACTTATCCTTCATTTTTATAGCTTCAGCTTTAGTCCAAGATTTAACCTTATATTTTAGGAGGCGGAGTCTGTAGCAGAGATCATACATGGCATCTTGAGAAGGGTCCGGTTGAATATTAGACCATTCAGAGAAAACCATTTGAACAAATTATTCATTATCTAACCAAGTATGATTAAATTTAAAAGGATAAGCTCTGGGATTTTGTTGGCCTATCCATTCCAAGATAATAGGAAAGTGGTCAGAAATCCCACTTCTGTGAACCCAAGCTCTATACTTTGGCAGAGAGCTGATCAGCTGTTCTGACAGCAAAAAACAATCCAGTCTTTTAGTTATACCTTCTTCCCCCATCCTCCGATTCCTCCAAGTCGGACCCGCATAGGGAGGAGCAACATCTACTAAATTGTTATCAGAGAAAAGACTCGTAAAATAAGGACCCAAAGGATCTGGAAGGGATTTTGATCCCCAGATTTCTGTAGCATTCAAAGTAAGATTTAGATCCACTGCTAAGATGAGATTAGGCATAAAAAGAAATCCTCTCGAAGCTATAGCTTCCCAAAGAGAAGCACGATTAAGGTAGGGACCATAGCAGTTTAAAATTGAGAGGTTTAAGGAAGATCCCCTGACCGAGGCTTTTAGCAGTATACCAGCAACAGTTTGGAAGGCTTTGCATTTAATGATTTTAGGATTCCAGCCAGAGAGAATGCCTCCAGAGAGGCCATTTGAACTTAGAGCACAAAACTCCTAGCCCGGGAAAAGCTTAGAAAAGGCATATAAAGCAGGATAAGTACTAGTCATAGTTTCTTGTAATAAGACAACATCAGGAGAGAAAGATGACAGCAGATGACAGAGGCTTTTTTGCTTGGCCAGACTCCCTAGGCCACGAACATTCAGAGAAATGATTCGCATTAGGAAACTGAAGAGTCAGGGGTCGAAGCTCTAAGGACCCGATGGGGGGTTGAAGAAAGAGAATGCTTAGCAGCTTTTAATCTCTCAGAAAGGGGAGTGTAAGGAGCCTGGAGTGAATCAGATGATTCATGGGGGGGCTTAGATGAATTTTTCTTTCGCATAATAGTAACATTCTCAAAGCGGATTGAATCTAGGGGGAGAACCGAGGGGGAGAGAGGTGTCGTATCAGAGAAAATACTTAAAGATTTTTTCAAAGAGGGATCGGCAAAGGAAGGAGAAACTGCAGGACTAGTAGGGGGTGACCCAGAAGAATGGGGCCTAGTCTGACCAGAAGTGGAAAGAGGGGGAAAGTCAGCCTCAGTAAAAAGCGGTATAGGGGAGATTTCTGATGAAGGGGTAGAAGGGGGAACAGTAATGTTCGGGGCATCAAGAGCATCTCTAGATTGAATTGGAGCTGAGGGGGGACTAGGAACATGCACCTGAATCAAAGAGTCTGACAAAGGAGGATCCAACCGATTATGCCCCTTAGGGGGAGGAAGGGAGGGAGTGAAATCAGAGGGTATAGGAGCTTTTTTTCTACTAATCACTCAATAAATTATATCCAGGTCGAGATCTGATACTTCCCCATATAGCGAAATAGCATTTTTTAACTGACCATGAGAGGAGACATTTTGAACCGGAGTAGAACAATCCTGTGAGGGAGATAAAATAGGGGATTTAATAAAAGAATCATTTAAATATTGCTTGACAACCCCTCTACTTATGGAAGGACATTCACGGCGCAGATGGCCAGTCTCTCTGCAAATACTGCACCTAAAGGGAATACCCTGAAAATCCAAGCGTTGTATAAACAAGCGTTCATGACAGAGAATCTCAATTTCAGCTGGAAGGCATTTAGTGATATCAATTTCAACAAGAATTTTAGCCTTCCTTTTATCAAAAGTTTTCATAAAATCATCTTCTAGAGCCACAAAACGGCCTATAGTGTTTCCAACTCCCTCTAAAAGAGAACGATTCCATAGTGGGAAAGGAAGTCCTGGGAGGATAGCCCATAGATGGCGTTTTTTAACTCTTTCCCTTACTGGGTCGAAGTTTACATGCCAATGATCAAGCACTAAAGAACCATTGCCTACCCTCCATAGACGGCTTAATACCTCAGAGGCATGTGAGTCCTCTAAGAAGACAAATACTATCCATCCCCGGACCAACATGCTGATAGAAGGAACATAGGTTAGAAATGGTTTCCAGTACTCAGAAGCCCAAAATACCCAATCTTTTTTCTCCATGGAGGCATATCCCAACTTGCCAATTAATGCCCGACGACTCAAAGCTTCCACCCTATCCATAAAAATATCCTCACCAACCACATAGCGTAGTTTACCTTCCATACTTTTGTATTCCTTTGCCTTTCTTCGTCTTTGATAACGGACAGGGCCATGGTCAAAACTAGGGTCAGGAGACCCATCATGGGTCTCCACCATCAGAACCAAGGGGAAAGCTACCCAGAAAACAGTCCCCAAGAAAGATCTAAAAAACTCAATCAATAGCAGACCACTGGAACAAGCCCCGGGTTTTGGGAAAAGGAAAAAATTAGGTTTGATACAGTCAACAGTGAGAGGTCTCAGATATAACACAAAAAAATAGGAGGAAGATAGGTAGGTTCCAACAAAACATTACGATCCAGAAATCTGAGCCAGTCCAAAAAATAGTTCAGCACCTCAAAATTAAACAGACAATACAATAGAGGAAAAGGGCTGAATACAGATCATATAATCATATCATAGAAATATGATCTATAGTGGACAATCAAAAACTTCTGCAATGCAACATCTATATAAAATAGTAGGACAGATAAATCCATGTGATACAGAAGCAAATATCAGCCATCAAGAATAAATACCACTCAATAGCATACAATCCCCATACAAGAGATCAGACCTACTATGCCAATGAATTCATATAACACATCAACATAGAAAGAGGCCACCATTATAAAGTGAAAGGCCACCATTACTTATAAAGACAGTAGAAATCCCAAAACCTGTAATCAGACCCCAGATAATGCCAATATATAACGAGAGAGTAACCCGATCATAAGGGAAAAACCCGCAAATAAAATGTATAACCAACTAATTCAATACAACAGTATATCAGACCAAGCCATCACAGTAAGAAGTATCTAAATTAGACCTCGGCAGAGAGCTGAAAAGCTAAAGGGCTCTGATACCTAAGCTTTATAGAAGAATCACACTGATAGTAATATAATAAAGGATAACAGGCGAATCCTGATAGACCATAATACCAGATCAAACCATATAATATAAAAGCTTCTCTTTTTAAAAAACAATATCGAGCCTCAAATAGATAGAGATGAAGACAGATACTAATAGTGAACCCCCATATACATTGACATCACCGTCAAAAAAGATATATATTCACTAGCAGACAATCCATCCCCAAATGTATCTATATCATAACCAGGATCCCATAAACATGAACGAAACCAGGGCGAATAGTCCTCAAAATCAATACCAACACAATATAAAGACAGTCGATCTCAAGCTAGCAGAATAAAACCTCCTAAGCCATTACAGTCCAGAGTGCATAATTGGGTACACATATATGGAAACGACCAGCTAAAACCAAACAGAAGCGACGCCAATAATCAATAGTCGCCGATGAAAGCACAAACCCTAACAGCATAGATCCAGAAACCTAGGTAAAAACCCATATCAAGACGGAGAAAGCGCAAGAAAAGGGATAACCCTCCAAACAAACCCTATACCTTAACAGACAGTTAAAAGGCTACCCCTGAAGCCATAAATCAATGAAAGAACATACAATCTCTAAATCATAGCTAGGGTAACAAACAACCGCTAGAATAGCTAAGGTTACAATAAAGCAGGTTCATCACTGTCCAAGATACAAAAAGGCGTGGTGAAAAATAGACAAACCCCATAAAAACCACCTCCCGACAGACACAAATCATAAGGATATGTCATAGAACTAGACGGACAACATATCCAGAGAAGTAGTTCGCCACCCTAATCGATGAATGAAAAAGATGAAACGAATTGGCAGAAATGATAGTTCCCACTTTTTAAAAAATGGTTGGTACTAGTCCTCAAGAGAGGAGGGACTCCAGTTGTCGGGTGCAACTATAGCATATAAAAGGCAGTCCAACAAAACCAAAAAAAAAACCAGATGGAGGGAAACGGAGCAAGAGGGCTGGCCAAACAAGACAAGAAAAAGCCGAACACAGTATACCCTAAACGCCAGGAAAAACACAGAAATACAGAAAGGGAGAAACCAATTAGCGAATCGGCCAGAACCTGGTAGGAGCGAGTAGCCCGAAGCCATTCCGGCTGAAGCTCTAGAATACTCCTTCAAACCTGCAAACAAACCCTCGTACGCCCATCTCCTCGCCCACCCGTTTAGAACGAATGACTTATCACAAGAAGTGTCTTAAAAATACACTTATTTACTATCTATTCTACATCTCGTGGGCTCCTTATATATATATATATATATATATATATATATATATATAATTGATATAAAATTGGAAAGAATCATGAGATTCCAAAGTTGAGTATCTATTAAAAAAAACAAGGATAAGTTGGAATCTACTAGGTCTTTTTCACGCTACTAAGATTCCTTGGTGGGTCGCACTAATTTAAAGTCAGGTCGAATTTTCTATAGTTTATCAACACGACACGCACTCTAACCCAAAGTGGTATGTTCACACGACACGCACTTATATTTTGTATTCAAGTGGTATTGTTCACACCTATTCTTCAAACAAAGTTCCATTAAAAAAAGACACCACTTGGGCGTTCGACTTTCAATGTCTCAAGGGACTTCACTCGAAAAATATATCTTCAATCATTGGTGTTTTGTTTGTGGAAAGTTGGAAGTTGTCGTGTGTGTTTACACACACTTTGAGTTGATGTACTCTCGAACCTAGAGGGATGTTTGGGACCGAATGGAACTGGGGTTTTGGATGTGCAGGTTGGTTGGCCTCCCTTCGACCTCTGGCGGAACCTGGACTGGGACTCATCTCCTCTAGTCTTAGCTCACATGGAATCTATGCGGGATTAAACAGGTTGGTTCATCTTCTGGGTATCTCACCTTGCTCCCCTTACCCTTTTTTTGGTTAGGTTGTCTGTAACCTTGGTGTTTGGATTGGACTTTATCGGGTCGTTTCTAGTACTGCTACTTCTCGGGGACGTTAGTTGACCTAGAATCTTTTTCATGATTATTGGTGCGATTTGGTATTATTATTTTGTTTGGGGTCACTTCTTGTTTGTGATGGTCTTTTAACTTCTAGCCTGGGTTGTCTGTAACCTTTGATCTGTCACTTGCTCATTTCTAGGTCATCACTTATATTAGACATTTGGAGCATTAGTTGACATAGACCTATCATTCTTGGGGTGGCAACTTTCTGTCTTGGTTTTTGAGTACTTTGTCGACTTTGGACATTATTTTATGGTATGGGGTCGCTGCATCTAAGGCACTGATCACCGTCACTAGTTAGGTGACTGCTCAAGTGGGTTTTCTGGGTATAGTCGACCGATATTGTTTATTGGCTGTGACTGTGGTGGTATTAGTGGGTGGTTTGTGGTTTCGTGGGGAATATTTCGGATTTCATTGACTTTGCTCTCCTTTTGAGTATATTTCTTACCATCGGTGGAGATCTCTCGGTGACCTGTGACTCAACTAAGGGTTTGTATTTGACCAAATGGGTTCTCTTGTGCCTTACATTGGTCGTGTTCTTTGGAGGTTTGGGATTTTCTTTGGCTGTGACAGTAACTTATCGGTGGTTTGTGGTATCTCAGGAGGAACTGGTGGTTTCCTTGTTTCTCGTGTGACTAGGTGTCGATGACTGTTTCCAGGTGAACGACATTGGTTTTGCCAACTTATCTTGTAAGTATTTTCTGTCATTGGACTGGCTCAGTTACTTTCTGCTTTCATTACTTTGTTTTCGTTACCCTCGTGTCTTAGTTCTGGTTTATGTACTCTTTTCATTTGTTTTTGGGCTGTCTTAGTGGCTGTCCACATGGAGTCCGCCCTCTCTCGGAGAGGGCTTAGTACCAACCATGTAAATCAAGTGGGAATATTTTACCCTTTTTTCGGTTTATGACCTTATCCTTCGGGTTTTCTGGTCTGGGTCTATGTGGTTTTTGTCCTGGCCCTCGACATTTTTGATCTTGGAGACTACTATGTCTTGTCTGTCAGATTTCTCCCTTATGTGTGGTTGGTTGTTTAGTGGTATGGATTCTTCCGGGTTATGCCCTCCTTTAGGCCACTAGGGGGGGCAGTCTCGACCTCCCCACCATAAAGCCTGTATAAAAACTAAGGTGTTGACAACACTTGAGTCTAGATGCATATATGTTCTTGGTCGCGATGTAATTCTGGATAGGGTATCTAATCTTTGTCATAGAGCCCTCATTGGCAAGCTAGAATACTCCTCCATGAACCAAGAGGACTGGGTCGCTTGGGCGACCTTAAAATGGAAACCTATCCTAAATTACGTACCCACGATTAGTATTCTTGCAAATCAATGGCTGGTCATTGTTTTTCTTGAATATGAGGATGCTACACGTATACTTAATCAATTGTGGACCATTTCAAATGGGTCACTGGTCCTCAACCGATGGCACTCAAATTTTGATACCCTAAAAGAGAGGGTGGTTAAAAGACATTTGTGGGTACTTATGCCTGCCCTACCCTTCCCCCTTTGGAATAGAGAAATCCCAACAGGCATAGCCAATACTCTTGGTATATTTGTTTCCTTAGAAAAATATTTTCACTTGATCTTTGATAAGATAACTTCTAAAGTGCTAGTTGATATCGATATTTTAAAGGGGTTACTTCCTGAAATCGACATTGAATGAAACAACACAGTATAAAATTGATATAAAATTGATATAAAGTTCCACCTTATATATATATATATATATATATATATATATAATTGATATAAAATTAAAAAGAATTATGAGATTCGAAATTTGAGTANCCAGAGGTCGAAGGGAGGCCAACCAACCTGCACATCTGAGGGGATTCGCAGGTTCGAAGGGGACAAGTCCCTCTAATCTTGTGGCTTACAAATGGAACTAGGGTTTCAGATGTGCAGGTTGGTTGGCCTCCCTTCAACCTCTGGCGGAACCTAGACTTTCGATACTCAACTTTCGAATCTCCCTGCGAATCCCCTTCAGTCTGGGGATTAGAGGGACTTGCCCCCGAATACCCATATGTAAAGGTGGGGTTGCCCCCTGCCGCCGGTTGCAAAGTGGATGGATTAATTTGAAATGGATTCCATCCGTAAGACATAAGAGTGTGAGTAGGAGGTGCAGTATACGAGGTTTGGGCTATCCCAGTCAAAACGGGGGTTTGAAAAAAGGGAGAAGGTATCCCTCTGTTGAACAACAAAAAGGGAGAGCTCGTGAAGGGGGCCGAGACCAGAGTTTGGAAACCTTGTCCATAATAGGTAGTGTTTCCAAACTGCACTCCTACATAAGAAGGTGATGGGCCTACATACAAAGTGGATGGAGGAATATGCCCCCCATTCCAAGGAAATACTTGGATGAAAGCTGAGGATCCTATTGGATCGCTCTGGGCAGTGTGTGCAAAGGAGGAAGGAACAGTAGGTATACTGGGAATCCCAGTAACCATGTCACCAGAAGCACCTGCTAGGCTTGTGGGAACCGGTGGTTGGACCACCCAGCTCACTGGAGTCAATGGCATAGTAGGTATGCTAGATCTAGGGGCACTTACTGAGGGAGGTAGTACCCCTTCAGCCGAAAAGGCTGAGGTGAAAGCAAAATAACTTTCTCCCATACTAGACATTATCCTTCCCACAGGGAAACCTAACACAGGTGAATCAAAAGGCCTAACCTAGACGATCACATGATCGTTTAAGTCAGTCAAGGGTGTATTAAAATTCCTTGCAAACTCATTAGCCTACAAGTCTTCTATCTCAATTGTATTAAAATGAAAATGGTTAGCTCTAAGTGCTGGTTCACCTGGAACTTCACTTACTCATATCGGTTCAAATGAACCATTCGTGTACAATCTTCGCCTTTGAGGTGGAGGTGGAGGTTCCACTGTGATGAGAGGAGGAATATTTTGCAACCTTCATGACCTTCTAATAGGTTGGTCCTCCATGATTGTAAATTTGACAATTCAAACCCTAAGTTTGGATAAACACAGACAAACCACAGAGCAATCACTACGAAAATTCCTAAAGTCTCAACAATCAACAAGGGTAAAAGATATGCTTTCCCGAGGAAAGCTGAAAACAGTTACTTGGCGTCCTTGAAGAGGTTCTTAGGCATAAGTGGAGGAATCACCCACCGCCCTCCTACACTTTCAACAAGGGTTACCTTCCAAGTCCGTCCAAGGTGAACCAGAGATAGCCTTTCGGTTTACCTGGGTATGAACCCTAGATGTCAAGAGAGTAAAGGCTACCTTAGCTATACCAACAGTCTGGGGGGACAGTCGTAAGCCTGACTCATACACATGGGCAAGGTAGCTGAGCCCAAAAATCTGTCTAGGATAGAATCCCTAGATGCGTAAAAGTCCTGATTTACGTTTTGACAAGGAATCAGAGGGTTATCTCCTCAGTCCAATGCCTCCATGCAGCCTCGTGCTTGACTCCCGTTTGAGAGGAGCTTCCCAGAAAATATCGATAAAGATAAGGATTTACCTATCGAATGGTGCACTATGTCTAAATTTTAAAAACTTATGAGAAGTTTGCACTTCCTATCCCACAAGTATAGCCTAAGCTAGTAGATGAATGGCCCTAAAAAATAAAAAGTTACTAATAAATTTTAATTATTGCGTTCATTTTAAGGGCTATTTCTTACTCAGAAGGAAGTGGAGTGAAATACTATGGTGTTTTTTGACTCGATAAGAAATATAAAAGCAAAGGTGTATGTTTTCAAAGCAAATTATCACTACTAAAACAAACTTCTTTTTTCTTTTTGTAAATATAAATTGATGAAAATGCAACGATAAAGAGAACACTAAGACTATATTTTTGTAGTTTTTTGAGATTATATTTTAAAAAACTGAAAGAAAAACTACTCTATGCAAAATCAAATGCAGAAGCTTTTAAGATGTTTTCTTTTCACTTTTTTAAAATGCTCAAAGACTACTATGCACCTAAATGCACAAAAAACTTGAGTATGGTTGAATTAAACAAATTGTATAAAGTAAGCAAAGTGAAGTAAACAAATTAAAAGAACCAAGAATCAACCACCTAAGGAAGACTTGGAACCCTAGCTTGGGCGAATATAATGAAAGGAGATCACTGAAAACACACAAAGGCAAGTGGCACACCAATCACTATCCAAAAATAGACTGGGATAAACAACATCTAGAATCCTGATCACTGATTCAGACAACCAACACTTAAACCTATAACCCAAACAGGAAAATCCACTTCAAGTTGCAAACAGAAAGACAATCCAAACAAAAGAACTCAAGGGATTTACAAGAAATCACAAGGTGTGGCCAACAAAGTCATTAAACTCATAGTACAATGGTTATAAGGAAGACCAACCAGCAAACAAAGCTTATAGAGGGACATGGACAAGCAAACCCTAACCCAAAAATTCCAATGCTTAGTCTTGTACACGACTATGTATAAGGGAAACCCGCGTAATGTATGTGACTATGCTAGAGAGAAACCCATGCATGCAGGCCTCTGTATGCGACTATATGCAAGAGCAACCTACGTATAGGTACAAACTTTTATAATAAAAAGAAATTTTTTCAAGATCTTCAAACACTATCCTAAGCATGAACCAATACAGGATACCACACATAGACTCAAGGCAAACATTGGGCAACGGTAGATAGAAATAACCCACAGTAGTTTGGGCTCCCTAGCGGAGCTTGCAGTTCTGTTGTTAAGGAATAAACACCCTTATAACCAAGGGTCTAGGTTTACCAACTTACTCTTCAAACTTGTAGACACGCATCTTTAAGGTACAGAAAGGAAATAGGAAGATATGATGGACTCACCCGATTAACGACGGTTGATCCAAGCTTTGTCTTCTCCTACTCTGCTCTTCTCCAAAGCTTTCAGGGATGCACCTCCTTCACCTGCAAAGAGAAAATCCTCCAAGTACAATCTTATACATGTATATATGAAAAGTTAGATAAACAATATATAGAGTTCTTAATCATAAATATTCATCAAACCATGATACATGAAAGAGACTCAACACAAAGTTGGAAGAAGGATTCTCTTTATAAACAATAGTGAATGAGATAAGTGTACAACCCAACTCTTGAAACAAGGACTCCTCTGCAACCAACGGATTCTAAGTTCTGCTGCTCCAAAGACTTCTGAAGATATACCACCATCATAACTTTGCTCTCCAAGTATGATTTATTAATGCCCTCCCAAAGGCCTCTATTTATACTTAGGGAAATAGAGCAGTTTCGAAGGTTGAGGAGGTCGAGACAGTTAAGATAGTTAATGATTAGGGCTTAACAAATCTCCATTAATAGTGTTATATTATTTTTAATGTCGAATGGAGGTGTACGCGAGTATTGATACTGGCAACCTGCGTATGACACGTGAGTTGCTATAAGGGAAACCCGCATACAAATCTGTGCACTGGTTGCAATGACAAAACTCGTGTACAGTACGTGATATGCTGTGGAGATAGTCACGTACGTACGCGAGTTGCTGTGGAAAGAGTCACATACAACAATCAAAATATAAAAAGGTAAAATGGGAAGCTGGGTGGATAGTGAATGCATCTCATGTCATGCGCATCTATAGTGTTTAGGAAACCTTCAATCCATAAGTGTCCTTTTGTGTGCCAACATATGAAGTGTCGGCACTCGGATGGAGAAGTGCCATTTGGGTTGATAACAATGTCAACAACAAACTCAAAGTCCTTACAACAATATGTTCATTATCATATCAACATGTCACTTACAAGAATAGAACCTTGAAGGAGAGGATAACAACCCACCTCACAACCTTTCATACTTTTTGTATAAACAAACCACTACATGTTTAATGGTTTTATAGTTAAATTCATTTCTATCAAAATATGCAATGTGTTGTCGTTATATGTAGTGAAGGCCCTCAAAATATCAAATCATCTTATTACTTTAGATTGTGAAATATTTACTTGAGATTGTTAGAACCTTTCAATTACATTCATATAGACAAACAAAGGATTGACTTAGGACTTAGAATTCATTCATATAGATTCAAAAACTCCAAAAGTTAATTGATAGCACATAAATTAGTTTATTTATTTTGTGGTAGGGAATCTCAAGGAAATCAAACTTAACACCATGATTATTAGGAGTCAATGCTCTTAATGTGGCTTGGAGATCAACACTACCTCTATGTGCCTTGATTAAAGAGAATACCTTACCCTTATCGGAAAGAAATATGGGTAAACTTAGTATGCTTTCCCATATCTTTTTGTATGGTAGTAATGTGATTAATAAAGAGTCAATCCATGAAGTAATGGATGTAAAATTTGGCCTAATAAATAAAAAGACTTGAATTAAGAAATTCTTTTTTATAATCCACAATGGGATGAAACTTATGGTATCTTATTAATCATCATAAATCTTATGAATTAACTTGATGGGAAAAAATTAAACTAGCTATCTATGAAATGAATCAAACAAAATTGCAGACATGATAGTGATATAATATGATGCTTGTCTAGTAGGTTGTCATTGAGTGGTTTACATTGGTGTTTAAATCCTATTGGATACATGTTACAACATTCATAACCTTCAATATGAAAGGTATCCCGCCTCCTTAACAAAGGGCCATTCACCAATAAACAAAAGTAATTATCCCACAGAGTGTTGTCTAAATCTAGAAGAAAGAGAAATGTTTCTAAAACTAGAATTTCAATTTAATTATGCTATAATTAGAGCATTAATAAGGTTTCTTATCACAAAGTTGTAGGCTATGAATGCACTACAATGAGAAATTTTGAAATGTGCATCCTCATTATCAATCATCCTAACATGAAGTGGGTTAGAATAGAGTAGTTGCCATTTTGTAAACAAATCTTGAGAAACCCTAACCAATATTCCACTTACATATATGTAAGAGTTGACCATGGTTCCATACATAAATTAAGTTTTTTATGTTCTAGAGTGCCCAAATAATTTAGAGAAGTATCACTAACTAGATCTCGATATAGAGATTCTTTTATTTTTCGTCAAAATTGTTGGTGAGATTCAAATTTGGTTTCATAAGAGGAACCCCTCTCTCCTCCATTTGAGGATCTACACTAAAAGCATTGATTCTCTTTTCCTTATACTTAGATCTAAAGCATTGTATATATTTTTTGATAATTACACATAGAGCCTATAGATGATCTTTGTTAATTTTCTTATATAGAAGTAACCAAATCAATCTTGTTGACATTATTTTTGGCCATTTGTTGAACATTAATAAAATTATATTATCTTATCTTTATCAATTAAGGATTGTTTTCCACTAGAGATTCTTAAGCTCAATATTTTTACAGACACCTAGTGATAGAAACATAACATTTGGACTTCATGAGTAGGTTTTAGTTGTGAAAACTACCCATGAAGTCTATCTTTAACTAAGACATTTTTTAAGCAAGATCGATTTCCCTTTGATTGTCCTCTAGCATTGGTAGGTCGAAGGGTGCCACAGCTCATAGTAGTGTGGATGATTCCTCAAGAGAGGTGAATATTTTGTCAACGGGATAACCAAAGAATGTTGAAAATAGTGAAACTAAAAGAAAATATGTGCTAGGATACCTATTGATGACAAAAACAAACTTTGTTCCCACATGTATAACAAGAAAATAGTTGATACAAATCTAGATTTAATTTCATTATTTTTTAAAGCAAAAACTATTTTACTTCAAGCATAAATTGATGATGCATAAAGTTTGTGAGATTTATTGACAAACAACTTTAGCAAATTTTAAGAGTTGAGTACATTAAAGGTGCAATAAATAGTTTTGGATTTTATTCTATTTTTTCCTTTATAGTTTCATGAACCATGAGATTCAATATTTTTCTAATTCCCAATCCCAACTGCATATATATTATTGCTCCCATGAATTCTTAGTATTTGGGTGCTTCTACATTTTTTTAGATGGTAAGTATTTTCTAATTCTCATGTGAATGAACTTCATTATTTCAAGTTTCAACTATCATCAAAATTTCATGTCTTTGGTATTTTAAGTTTGATTTTGTTTATGATGCTAAATTGATAGATCAATTAATAGGAATAACATAATATGACTATAAACATTTGAGAGATAAATTAGAGTTGATCAACATATTAGTACTTTTAGATAAATATCCACATTCAAGACACGGTGGTCCAATGGTGGGGCTAGATGGATTTCATTCCATCCACCCGAGTTCAATTTCATCGAGACATGTTCTTGCTTAGAAGTCCATTTGATGGTTTGCTCGACCTACCATCCATAGAATTGGGAAAATTTGTTGATATTTACTGTGAGTGTGTGATCTTTGCTGATTCCTTTGGAATAACAAGAAGGTGGTTTTTACGCGTGAAAAAAAAGATCCATATTTATCCACTTAAGTACACTAGTAACTTATATTTTGAGTGTGAATGAATCTAAAGAGTTAAGTGGTGTGAGCCCTATTGATATATATAACCTTGAAAATATTAAAATGGTTTGATTGATAGATTCGATTGGTTTTTTGTTGTTGATGATTTCATGATACATGAAAGAATGATTATTCAATTGATTTTTGGCACTCAGTCTTATGATTTTGGGCTCCATATGACTGGGATATTGTAGAGATTCCTTTCCTATAAAGGATATTTTGCAAGCACCTAAATAAACATGGAGCTTCTATAAGCTTCTAAAAAAAGGAAGTGATCAAAGCAATTTTCCAAAAATATCAGTGTTTTATACTAGCTCCCAAGATCACATGAATGGGGAAATGCTAGGTATGGGTTGTCAAGTCTTACGAGTGGTACACTGAAACTTTGAAATTGAAGAAGCAATCAAAATTTATCTAAACTTCACATTGGTTATCACATCCATGATCAACTAACATATTAAGTAACAATTTTCTCATAAATAAACATGGTGAAAATTCCATAAATCCACCTAGATCATTTTGCATAAAAAGTCATTTTCTATAGCCCAGTATGAGGGAGAAGTGTAATTCCATGCTCAACATGGAGTTGAAATGTGGTAGTTTAATACAATAACAATAAATATTAAGTAAATAAAAATTTTACAATGCCATCCCTAACCTAAAATGTAAACTTGAGATGAGACATGGTACTTTAATAAAATAATAAAATGTTAAGTAACTATAATTTTTACAATTTTGGCTCTAACCTAAATTTCAAAACCAAAGAAATATACATTCCAATAATTAAAACTAAAAAAATAATGAAACTTAAATACTTATTGTTATGAGATCCTAGAGTTGAGAAATTGTTAACACTTGTTTTACATGTGATGGATTTGAGTACATATGCGAGATTTACATATTAAACTAGTATAGATCCATCTTAACTCTAGATCACTGGGGCTTAACTTGTTGACCAATATCCTATCACGTTAGTTCATATTGTGGGTTTTAAAATTATTAAAAATTGAACCAATATATTGCAGGTATTGGGGGGATGAGGGGTTTAAGGTGGGGGTGGGTAGGGTGGTTTATAAGGATTGAGGTATAAAAAGGGGTGGGGAGGAGGTTTTAAGTATTGGGAGGGGGTTTCAACAAAAAGAGTTTGGGTCAATATCTATGGAAATTAAGGGTATTCTTTAATATCCCACGATCGCATGTGCTATGTGAGATGTTGACTAAGTGAAGTCCTCGTGCTCTAGATCTACCATAAGCATTGAGATGGATCAAATTATTTAAAGTGCAAACTTAAGTATAATGTTTTTTTTTCTCATTATGAATGCCATCAAATTTCGACATATAAAAATGTTGATTACCATGTGAAATTAAATGGAATGCATTTTTTAAAATTCCAAAAGTATTGACTGACATATTGAATTATTATCAATCTTCTTTCATTAAAGTGGCCTTAAGAAAACTAAAACACATGGAAAAGTATCTTTAAAACTTTTCATTGATATAGTCAATTTTTATTAGCGTGATTGGTTTCTGAGAGTTTTATATGTTAGGCGTCCCAAGGTTTGAAAATCTGTGGTAGTGGGAGGAAACACCTAAAATCCAACCATGTTAAGGGTTGGTGTGTACCGGGTTGGGTGAGACTCTCGAGTGTGTTTGATGAACTAGTGTCATAACCCCACATTTTCACAAAAGTTAAAATTTTTTGATGTAAGATAAATTGTCTATAGTCGCAGTTTGTTAACTGCTAGCGGTTAACGGGAAAATGAAACAGTTAATAAAAGTATGATTAACTCAAACAAATATAAATTAATACTATTTTAATTTTGATATGTGATGTAAATAATCTGCATTCAGTTGTTTCTAGCTATATTGATGATTTGATTTTTCAAGTAGGTGAGAAGTTATATTCTAACTGGGGCTTACTTAGCAATTGCTAACTCAGTTGGATTTCTGGATCTTACAGGTTCAACAGGTAAGTTTTTAAACAAGTAGGAGTTTATTACAGCGTTAAATCCAGATATACTTCTTTAGCGTTTATAAATTGATAGAGTAAAATTTTGCTTAATAGAGTTCAAGGATACTACGAGGTAAAGTAACTTTTCTTTACTTGTTTTGCAACTATGTCAGTATTTTAAATTTATGTCGTAATGATCAATAACTTTGCCATACTGATTTTCTTTTATCAGAATGACTTCTACTTTAGATAAATCTTCTTTCCACCTATATGCTAAGTTATTTATTAGTTCTTCATAGAGCTCATGTTAAGTATATCAACACTCTTAATGAATGATCCGAAAACAAGATCTTTGCTACTCTATGACGTTAACATGAATTGCATAAAGAACATGAATGAAGCTCACAAATCCATAAGAAGAGAACCAAACACCAAAGACAATACGCACATAAAGACAACAAATTGATAACGGAGTTCGTCCAGGATGGAATACGTCTCCGGGCCTGCTTTTCAATAGGAGGGCCGATCTATAGACTTAGCATAAGGCAAAATACATGGCAATGATACAGTGATACCTTGGCGACAATGGTCAGGAAGAGAACCGCTTCCCATAACACAACCAGACTGCTTCTAGCAACTCCGAAGCCTAAAGACGGTGTAAAACGCGTATAAACATTCGTACCTTCCTCCTACAGAGCTACGCAATATCCCTTCTCTCCTTTAGCTATAAAGTCTCCACTCCAAATCATGCCCTCTAAATTGAAATTAAGTGGGTTTATATAGGCTTGGCTTGCCCCACTCCACATTCTCCTCATGATTCTTTAGTTACAACAAATTTTTCCCAAGAAGGCATATGGTTCCAACTCCCCACACTTGGTTAGGGTCTTCTTAAATTATGTATTTGACATAGTTACAACTATGCCAACCACATTTTATATTTTTAGAATATTACAATAAAATTCTTTTCCCCCAAAACCACATGGTTCATTGAACCCACAACATGGTTTTTTTTTTAAAACAAATTTTTTATAACGTAACTTGTTTTTAGACCCACTTATAACCCATTTTATATAGTGCAATTAAAAGACATGTGTTGAAATAGAGCGCGGGCTCCCGTGCTGGTCAGAGCTCCTGGTCACGTTGGAGGAAGAACCAGGGTCAGGGCTAAGTCCCGACCCCTTTGGGGCTCGAAATGCCAAAGCACACTTTAAATAAATTTATTTCCATACCTTAGACATGGAACACCTTGTGGGATAATGGTAAGGCAGAGCACTTATGTAGGAGAGGTCACAGGGTTGAACCCCGTGGAGGCCACAAACATTTTGAAAGTTCTATTGCCCAATCTCGTTCTTCCACGTGGCATCCAGTGATTGGTTCACCTTTACCTCCGTACTGTCACTTGGCTACTGACTGGACGTGTCATACTACTGGCTGGAGAGCAGTACTTCCATGTTGTTTGCCAATTCATATTCTGTACGTTCCATGTGTTGTCTTTCGATTGGTCCATACACCTACCATGTCATCTTGTCCATACCGTACGAATGCCACGTGTCACCCTGTCAGTAGTGCCATGTCATCATGTTTGTACAGTACGGATGCCACATGTCACCCTATCAGTGGTTCTATGTCATCATGTTTGTATAGTAGAGATGCCATGTGTCACCCTGTCAGTGGTGCCACGTGGCACCTCTTTTTGCCAATTTTACCTGTTGACCTCATAGAACAGAACACGATAAATTTCTCATACGGAGTCTGTTTGAGGTGAAATGAATGCCGCTGGAATCGTCTCAATGAGACCTTCGATGTGGCACTATTTTTGCTGAGATTGGAGGACTTTGAAAATTTGGTCTCCCTGGATCCTCCTGGATCATTCCTTCCCACTAAGAAGCTTTTGGCCTCGAAAATCCTTTACTAATCAACAGATAGGTGAGGGAATTTCTCCCTCACTTTATCCTTCTCTATCCACTTGGATTTGCTTGGATGAGTGCCTTTGATGCCCACTCAAAGATAATCAACATCACCTCTGCGAGAAGTCCTTGTCCTTCTGTCCAGGATGACATCTTCCTATAGCTCATCCATGTACTCAGGAGCAAATTCATCAACTAACGGCAATGAGACATTCTCCCTTTCATCCATGATCATGGGAGGCTCATAGAGTTTCAATTTCTCCACATTCACCACTGAGTAGATCTGCATGTATGGCAGTAGCTCTAAGTGAAAGGCATTCGTCCCAATCTTCTCCAAGATGGTGAAGGGACCATATCTAATAGGATTGAGATTCTTGTCTTCTCCTTTCATCCTCTCCTTGCTGATGTGAAGGCACACTTGATCTCCCACCTGAAACCAATGATCAACTCTATTATTGTCATGGAGAGCCTTGTACTGGGCTTGACTCTTCTCCAACTGCTCTTGCACTGCTTGATGTACCTGTTGAACTCTCTGAATGAACCTGTGGGCTTTGTCTTCATCCTTGGAAGTGCTTGAACCAACCTCTCTCCCATAATTCAAGTCCAATGGAGTCTTTGTCAAGTACCCAAAGCATGTCTCAAATGGCGAGCTCTGAGTGGAAGAATGCATAGCCCTGTTGTAGGCATGCTGCACATACTAGATCTATTCATCCCATAACTTAGGATGCTTGTTGTAGTAGCCTCGAAGAAAATGGACAACTGTCCTATTGACTACCTCTGTCTGTCCATCGGTTTGTGGATGGAAAGCGGTGATCCTCTTCATCTTGGTGTCCATCATACACCATAATTTTGTCCAAAACTCTCCAAGGAATCGAGAGTCTTGATCCGAGATAATAGACGTAGGGAGTCCAAAGTGAACCCATACATGCTGAAAGAAAAGAGAAGAAGCCTGCTCTGCAGTGACCTACTTTTTACATGGCATAAGAATACACATCTTGCTAAACCTATCCACGACCACATACAAGTAGTCATGACCCCTCCTAGACATAGGAAAACCCCCCACAAAATCCATGGAAATGCTTTCCCAAGGATGGGAAGGAATAGAAAGTGGTGAGTACAGCCCCAATTTTCTATTAGTGGGCTTACAAGTAGAGCACATCACACACCCCTTTACATATTTTGTTACAATGTCTTTCATGCAAGGCCAATACACAAGTATCTTCAAATGAGCCAAAGTCTTACCTACCCCAAAATGCCCTGATACAAGAGAAGTATGAGCTTCTCATATTACATGGACTCTTTCACTGATAAGAACACATAACTTGCCCAAATGATAGAGCAAATTTCCCTGCAAATAGTAGTCTTCCACCTGTGTGCCATTGGTTAGCTTCTCATAAATATCCTTGAAATCATCATCAGTAGCATACTGCTCAATATAACTTTCATGGGACAAATAAGCATTTTTCGAAACAATAGATACAACAATAGGAGGTCTAGAGAGCATATCTGCCACTTTGTTACTAGTACCCTTCTTGTACTTGATCACTAGATGGAATTGTTGAAGGAATACCATCAACCTGAAATGACGAGCTTGCTGGAGCTTAGTCTGGGACTGGAGATACTGCAAGGGCTGATGATCGGTATGGATGATCATCTCCTTAGCCATCAAGTAGTGTTTCCACTTCTTGACACTCTGAACCAAAGCATACAACTCTTTGTCATAGGTGGGGTAGTTGATCACTACTTGATTAAAAGTCTCTAAATGGTAGCAAATAGGCTTGCGGTGCCGCATCAATATTGCCCCCATGGCATATCCACTGGCATCTGTCTCTATCTCAAATGGTTGTTGCAAATCAGACAAGGCTAGGACTGGGGCGGTGCTGATCTTTCCCTTCAATTTGTCGAAGGCTTTCTGCTGCTTACCTCCCCACTGGAAGGATTTCTTCACACTTGTTAGGGCATGCAAAGGAGATGCTATGTATGAGAAGTTCTGAATGAACCTCCTCCAATATTGAATAGCTCCTAAAAATCTTCTCACTTCAGTAGCGTTAGTAGGCTTAGGCCAATTGACAATTACATCAACTTTTGAGGGATCAATTTTTAAATTTCCACCTGCTACAATATGACCCAAGTAAACTAATGAAGTTTTGCCAAATTCACACTTTGACAATTTTACATACAATTTCTCCTTTTTTAAAGTATCTAATACTTGCTTTACATGCTCCACATGTGCTTCCCAAGTTTTGCTAAAGACCAAGATATCATCTAATTATACAATGACAAAATCATCTAAGAATGGTCGAAAAACATCATTCATTACCCGCATGAAGGCTATAGGTGCATTGAAAAGCCCAAAGGGCATCACCAACCACTCAAATAGACCTTGCTTGGTCTTGAAGGCCGTCTTCCACACATCACTTTCTGCAATTCTGATCTGGTGGTAGCCACTGCGCAAATCCAACTTGGTAAAGAACACACATCTTTCAACTGGTCAAGTAAGTCATCTATGCGAGGAAGCGGGTATTGATTCTTGATCGTGATCTTGTTGAGAGCCCGATAGTCAATGCACATCCTCCATGTGCCACCTTTCTTCATCACCAACACAATCAGTGAACCACATGAAGACGAGATGGGTCTGATCACTCCTTGGTCCAACAAGTTTTGAACCTACTTCTTAATCTCTACCATTTCAACTGCGGACAACCTGTACATGCCCACATTTGGAAGAGGGGCATCCTGCTGGAGATGGATCTCATGTTGAATCTCCCTTTTGGGAGGCAAACCTGTAGGTTCCTGAAATATTTCATCATAGTTAGCCACAATATCAATCATAGCCTTTTTATGAGAAGGATCACAACCTCTGAAAGCATCGGATGCTTCAACATCTTTTGCTCTCACAACCATGAGCATGTATCTCTTATTAGTGTTGATGAGTCTCTTCATCTGTCCTGCACTAACAAGAGTGGTATTAGCCTTCATACTATGAGCTCTCACGATGTACTCCACCCCATTTTTGGTGAGATGGTACTTGTTCTCATGATGAAAGAATACTATTTTTCGATCATACAAGTATGGGCTCCCTAATACGATACCGCAGATGTCAAGAGGAACAACATCTAAGTCCACCTCATCGATCAACTTTGAAGCAATAGAAAACCTTAACCTGCATTTCTTAGTCACCTGTAGCTTAGCATTATCACATACCCATCCAAGAGGATAAGGCTTGGGGTGAGGCTGAGAACCCAGATCAAATAATGTTTCAATCTTTGTATGCTTAGACACAACTTTAATGTGAAACAAATCACTTCTTCTTTTATCGTTTTCTTTAGAAACATGAGTAGAACTTGAACCAGTATGAGGAGTTTTGTTACCTTGCATTCCCACGGCTGTAATCATGGTTTCGTCACCTGAGTCAGAACCCAAATCTTGTTGCACTGTTGCAACGTTCTTTTTCTTCTTTTTGCCTCCATAATGCTTTGGCCCCTGTTCAGGATGCAACTTCCAACAAATTTCTTCATCATTCCCATCAGTGTCACAATGTTTTCAATGGAGCTTTCCTCCTTCCTTCTTGGCAATAGTTGTCTTCTTGCTCTTGTCTTTATTTTTGGACTTGTGGTTGCTGTTGGGCTTGAAAGGCTTCTTCGGATGGTCTTCTTACAAATGCTTCCCCCTACTCTCAAGATGAGTAGACTGAACACTTGCTTCATCCACACTAGTAGGATTTGGAAACAACAAAGTATGGCATAGATAATGATGAAGAGCACCAATGTACTTCAAAAGAGTGTCAGGAGAATCTAAAAAATATTCAACTCTAGAGCTTTCTTTCTAAATTATTCAGTAAAATTCTAAACACTTTGACCCTTGCCTTGTCTAAAACTTTGCCAATCCATCATAGCCTTTTGAACATAACCCAATGGATAAAATTGCTTACGTAAAGCAGAAATGAAAGCAGACCACGATGAGAGAAGATTGCCCATTTGTTTTCTACCTTGCCGAAGCTTGATTTCCCACCATACAAGTGCAGTGCCTATCAGCCGAAGTGAAGCCAACTGAATCTTCACATCTTCTTCTTTGATCTACTGGACTCAGGAATAGACCTCAATTTGCCTTATCCAATTGTTCAACTTCTCTGCATTCACTTCCCCATTGAACATGGGAAAATCAAACTTCACATCGAGCTTCAATAAGGGCTTCTTTTGAGGCTCTTTGTGAGGAACCTTGGAATGCTGAGAATGAGATGAGGAAGAAGCACTTGAACTTGTGCTTGAAGCTGAAGCTGAAGAGGGAGGCTCAGGAGGCTCTTCGCCACCTCCTCCTTGGTTAACTAAGGGGTTGCCTTCGTCCTTCACTTATTTGTCTTCCTTCTTTACTTCACTTCCTTTTCTTTCTTTTGCCATGCGTTCTTCATAGTCTGCAAACAACTTGTCTACCTTGTTGGCCGTCATGTAGAAGACCTTGTGAAATTTTTCCTCCATCTCGATGTGGGAATCATTAGCATCCATCTTCCTCCTTCGGTGTGCACATCTGATCTCGAAATTGTAAGGCTCTAATGTACCCTCACCAGCTTGCAATTTAGCCCTCGTGAGCATCCACACTCACAATCCAACGTCAAACAGACCTGCTCTGATACCACATGATCTGAAAACAAGATCTTTGCTACTCTATGACGTTAACATGAATTGCATAAAGAGCATGAATGAAGCTCACAAATCCATAAGAAGAGAACCAAACATCAAAGACAATACGCACATAAAGACAACAAGTTGATAACAGAGTTCGTCCAGGATGGACTACGTCTCCGGGCCTACTTTTCAATAGGAGGGTCGATCTATAATCTCAGCATAAGGAAAAATACATGGCAATGATACAATGATACCTTGGTGACAATGGTCAGGAAGAGAATCGCTGCCCAAAACACAACCAGACTGCCTCCAGCAACTCCGAAGCCTGAAGACGGTGTAAAACGAGTTTAAACACTTGTACCTTCATCCTGCAGAGCTATGGAATCTCCCTTCTCTCCTTTAGATACAAAGTCTCCACTCTAAAGCATGCCCTCTAAATGGAAATTAAGTGGGTTTATATAGGCTTGGCTTGCCCCACTCCACATTCTCCTCATGATTCTTTAGTTACAACAAATTTTTCCCAAGAAGGCATATGGTTCCAACTCCCCACACTTGGTTAGGGTCTTCTTAAATTATGTAGTTGACATAGTTACAACTATGCCAACCACATTTTATATTTTTAGAATATTACAATAAAATTCTTTTCCCCCAAAACCACATCGTTCATTGAACCCACAATATGGTTTTTTATTTAAAACAAATTTGTTATAATGTAACTTGTTTTTAAACCTACTTATAACCCATTTTATATAGTGCAGTTAAAAGACGTGTGTTGAAATAGAGCGCGGGCTCCCGTGCTGGTCGGAGCTCCCGGTCACGTTGGAGGAAGAACCAAGGTCGGGGCTAAGCCCCGGCCCCTTTGGGGCTCGAAATGCCAAAGCACACTTTAAATAAATTTATTTCCATACCTTAGACATGGAACACCTTGTGGGATAATGGTAAGGAGGAGCACTTATTCAGGAGAGGTCACAGGGTCAAACCCCATGGAGGCCACAAACATTTTGAAAGTTCTATTTCCCAATCTCGTTCTGCCACGTGGTGTCGAGTGATTGGTTCACCTTTACCGCCGTACTGCCACTTGGCTGCTGATTGGACGTGTCATACTACTGGCTGGACGAGCCATACTTCCACATTGTTTTCCAATTCATATTCTGTACATGCCACGTGTCATCTTTCGGTTGGTCCATACACCTACCATGTCATCTTGTCCATACCGTATGGATGCCATGTGTCACTCTGTCAGTGGTGCCATGTCATCATATTTGTACAGTACGGATGCCACATGTCACTTTGTCAGTTGTGCCACATCATCATGTTTGTACAGTATAGATGCCACGTGTCACCTTGTTAGTGGTGCCACGTGGCACCTCTTTTTGCCAATTTTGCTTGTTGACCTCATAGAACAAAATGCGATAACTTTCTCATATGGAGTCTGTTTGAGGTGAAACAAATGCCGTTGGAATTGTCTCGATGAGCCCTTCGATCTGGTGCTGGTTTTGCTAAGATTGGAGGACTTTGAAAATTTGGCCTTCCTAGATCCTCCTGGATCACTGAAACAGGAGTTTACTGCTGTTGGTATTTCTAGAATTTTTCAACATTGCTTGTAAGTATGGAAATAAATATAAGGCCTTTCAAAAAACAAGCTTACAATAGAGCCCTTAGCTTTAATTTTTATTAATCTTTAGTAGGGGAAATATATCAGCTTATTATTGTACTATATTTATAAATGATCATTTGCACAATTGTCGTCAAGTTGCGATTCCTAACTTCCAAGTTTCTTCATGACATAAGTAATGTGGTGAAATTACATTACCATATTATTTATTTATAATACATAGTGATGCTATATTTATTCATGGATAGTTTTACTATCTTTTCCTATTGAGTCTAATCTATCCTTGGTTTAATTGATTTAGAGCTTTGGTTCCTTATGGAGACCTAATCATTACAAACTTCCAAGAAGTTTATCTTACTCTATGGTACTATAGACTATACATATAAGTGGAAGAGTTATTTCAAGGTGTAAACACTTTTGATTTTTATATACACCTTGTTGATTTATAAAACAAGTTCTAACAGCATAGTCTTACATTGTAATGTTTGAATAAATGATTATTATTAGAACTAGTAACTTATGATCAAGGGCATATACCCTACTATGGATCTTTCCATAGTTGTTATTTTACCAACGAAAGAATTCAAGGTCTACATAAAACAAGGGTTAACGATGCAATATAAATCTTATTCTTTTCCATTGCTTACCTTATGGTTTATCTTTGTAATGATATGTTTTGACTTTATAACTACATTATCATTGTAGTTACTAATTAAATTATTGACAATAATTTGTTGTCCCGACAATGCAGTGACAACTATATCATTTGAACCACTGTGGACTGAATAACTTGGTGGGCACGTGGAAAAACCACCATCGTACAATGCATGATTTAAAAGCCTACAACGCAACCCTAACTTCTCATTCTTCGTCGAGGGTTTGGTCTTGGTATTGTCTGGTTTTACTATGGCCATGAGGGCTAGCTTGTTCTCGTCTCCAACTCCATTGTTGGTGTGTAAAGGAGTGTTTCCACTCTAGTGTGTGGATTGCGAGATTCATAGCTCGCATTTGGCTTTCTTTCTGCATGCATTACGCTGCCCTGAGGGTAGTGTTACTCTGTCAGTAGTTTTTAGTGTCGATTCCTTTCATGGCCAATGCCAAAACTTTTATCTTTCTCCAACATTGGTGTAGTATGTATTGTGAGCCCCCTCACCTTTTTCAGAGGTGAGCACGAGGGTTTGCACCGTTCATTGTGCTGGTTTGTTTCCTCCTTAGCTCTAGATTCCTTCACTTCCATGTAAAGAATTTATCTTAGAAATTTTATAAATTTCAAGTTACAATTATAGTTATAAAACTTAGTTTCTAATAAATATTTTTGGTCTTCAATTGCAAGTTATAGTTTTCCTTTTCGCTTGGAAGAATCGTCTTCACATTTAGATTGACATAAAAACCAACGGGTAAGCCCCGATTACAATGTGGCAACTCCCTGCTTGTAAATATTAGGGGAAAAGGGTTTCAGTTGGAGAAGAAATATGACTTCGGTTCCTTTGGTGTTTTAAATGCTTAGCTCAGTTGTTATTTAGTTTTATGTTATTAAAACCCTTTCTTGTAGCAGGGTCGCTCTGGCTTGGATGCCGTGACTTGTATTTCACTTTTCTTGACTTAATAATAGGTTTACAGCCTTATGGCTAAGTAATGCCATACTCTGTTGCTTACTATGTGGAAGTTCACCTGTCTTCATGGTTTTAATGTTTCTCTATTTCGAATACCCTAATAAATTATACATTGCCTTATAAAGGATATTATAGTAATTGAAGTTTTAATAATTTGATTGTTAGTTTTGTTTTCAAACCCTCACCACAATGCTGGGAAAAACCAGCCTTGAGCTAGATGAAGTAATTTGGTTATATCTTTAGCCTTTAGACCTCACAGAGTAATACATTTGGTTTCTAAAAAAAAAGAGATTTTAATTCGAACGAGCTCTCTATCGTTTATGCAATAGTTTTATAACCTGTAAATTATGGTTATGTATATTTAGAGTCTTTCCTTCTTCGACTATTAATAATGATAATTACTGTTTAATGTTTCTGTTGTAAATAAATAAAGTTAATGTGAAGACTGTGAGCTTAGTCATAAGGTAAAATTTATTTATTTACACTTATTAGTTAGGATAGAATACTAGGGTTACTGTAGAAGAACCCTTATATAAATATATTCTTAAATTTATTAGTTGTGTTGGTTTTTGTTTACCTCTTTTTCGTTGTTACAATAGTATTGAAATTATTTATCCTGTTAAAATATTTTCTTTTTAAATAAAAGAGTTTATAAAAAAAATACTGTAAGTTCTTGATATAAGACTGTACCCAATCTAGTGCATAGTTATAGTATTCTAATTTTTAATTTGTTTATTCTGTTTTAAAGAATACTTTTATAAAAACAATGAAAGTAGAACTAGGGTTTGATCCTCAGGTTAAACTTACACAGATTTAGAGTTTGTCTGGTAAATAATTATTTCTCGAATAAGTTCGTTCTTAGCTTTAATCTATTTACTGTTTACATTTGTTTATTGCTTTATTACTTAATAAAGATTCAGAATTATGTAATGATTAAAGCATTTACTCTTTAACTTTGATTATTTATTTATTAATAATGTTTGTAAACATAATCCTATTCTAGTACATATTAATAATAGTTTATGATAAATATTTAAGTGTGTTTAATACCTTGTTGGATGCTTAATTGTATCCCTATAATTTTTATTGTGTCAGTATATTTCTTTACTGTAACTCTATTGTAGTAATGCTATTTCTTTTCCAACATTTTTACATAGATATGCTCATTAAAACAATAAACATAAATAACCAGATCACTGTTCTTTTTAATAATAATTTACACACCGAATTAAATTACTCTACTATCTACAAAATGCAGAACCATATCTATTATTTTAAATCTCTTATCATTTTCTTTTATCTACTTTAAATATTCTATCTGTGTTGGAGTATGTTCTGGTTTTCTAGGTGTGGAAAAGCACAGTCTAGAAATTATTTTCATTCTAACACATTACTTTTCAAATTCATTTATTCAATAATATAAAAAGACTACTAAATTCTAACATTTTACAAATTGAATATTTAACATTCATATAACAGTCAGAATCAGATTTATCTAACTAGCATAGTAAAACAAAATAATGTAGAACCTGTTTAGGACAAAGGGCAACAGCGTTAGGAGGCCATTCCTTCCTACCAATCTCCTAGAGAGTGCTCAAACAACACTTCCTCAGGACCCCCAAGCCTTTTCCTGGTCTTCTTGGCTAAAAACTGGTGGAGAATGCAAATAGTAGACTAGTCCAATATCTCAGTAACACACTCTACTCTCAGTAGTATGATCTTTAGCTTAAAAGCCGCAACTAGATCAATAAACAGTTATCCCCTTAAAAATTTTCCGGATTCTATTCCATTGAATTTCTCTGAAGCACATTCATTCAACCTGAATGATCACCTCTCTAGAATGAGCAGCCCCAACTCTCTTGAATGGGAATTTTTATAAAGATTTTCTAGGTCTTTTAGGTTAGTTTTCATTAATTGAGCCACCTGCTCTGATTCCACTTTCTTGGGGAATCGTGACCCCAAATGTAGGGAGGTTGCCACCTGCAATAGTTGGAAGTGGTTTGAGGATGTTGCCACATGTCAGTTTTCTCTCCACCCAGTCTCCTCCACTAATTTGACCAGAAAACACTCTTTTAACAACTCTCCTAAGCTGTTGTCTCCTCCTTTATTTATTTATAAATAAAATATTCAGAATTCCATTAAATATCCTTGACTCTGTTGAGTCATCGATTACAACTTAGCATAAAATTTAACATACTGTCCTCAAATAATATAAAATAATATAAAATTGTTTTTTTTTTTGCAAAATTGGGGCATGTGACATACACACCCCCTTAAAGCATAACATCGTCCTCGATGTTATTGATTCTTTGTCCTCAGAATTCCCCTAGAACAGAATTGGATATGCATACCACATATTACTTTTCAATTCCTAGGTGGCTTTGTCTAGACTAAGGTGCTTCCATTGCACCTTCCCCTGACCAATGGTGCAGTTTCGAAGTGTGATCTCCCTCTGCTCGAGAACACAGTCTGGTTCCACCAGAAAATCTCCTTCTGGTTCCACCTGTACATCATTCTAGTTAACAACATGAGTAGCATCATGAACATATTTCTTTAATATTAAAATGTGAAAAACATTATGTACTCTTAAATTTGGTGGTAATGCTAATTGATAAGCTACTTCTCTAATCCGGGACAGTATTTCAAATGGAACATAGTAACGAGGTGCTAGTTTTGCACAACTACCCAATCTCAGAGAGCTCTTTTTGGGCCTCACCTTGATGAACACATGTTCACCTACCTGAAACTCTTTTGGATTTATTTTAAGGTCTGCTTGACTTTTCTGTTGATCCTGCGCAACTTTTAGATTACCTTGTACTTGTTTTACAATTTCTTCCATTTCCTTCAATAGTTTAGGACCTAATACTAATCTATCCACTAGATTACTCCAAGAGATAGGAGTATTACATTTCCTTCCATACAATATTTCGAAAGGACTAAATCTGGCTGACGCTTGATAATTATTATTATAAGCAAATTATACTAGATGCAAATAATCCTCCCATTTACCTGGCTAGTCTTTCACATACATTCTTAGTAAATCTTCCAGTACTTGGTTTACTCTTTCAGTCTGTCCATCTGTTTGAGGATGGAACGAAGTACTAAAATTTAGTGTAGTGTTTAATCCTTTAAACAGATATTTCCAAAAGTTACATGTAAATTTAGGATCTCTATCTGAGATTATAACTTTCGGTATTCCATGCAGTCAGAAAATTTGCTTTAGAAAGATATTAGCTATGCTTGCAGCTTTATACGTAGTTTTAACAGGTATAAAGTGGGTTTCTTTACTTAATTTATCTCCCACTACCATGATAGAATCATTTAAATTCTTGTTTTTAGGCAGTCCATTAACAAAATTGAGACTAATTATCTCCCATTTCCAGCTAGGAATGGGCAACAGATGAAGTAATCCAGCTGGGTGTTGATGTTCAGTTTTCACCTGCTGACATTCAAAACACCTAGCAATATATTCTCCTTGTTCAATTTTCATGTTTGGCCAAAAATATTCTTTTCTTAACATAGTTATAGTCTTTTGATAGCGTGGATGACCTGAGTATGGAGTTTAATGGATTTCATCTAAAATTAATAACTTAACTTTAGGTACATTAGGTACATACATTCTGTCTTTATACAGTAAAAATCCTTTTGCATTCAAACTGTACCCTTTACTTAAGCTTTCTGTTGGATTTTCTTTCATTTTAGCTTGTAAGTTTTGGTAAATTTTATCTTGTTCTACCGCTGCTTTAAGCTGTTCATCTAGATCTGTTGTATAAGTGTTGATAACTGATGTGAAGTTCAGCCTTGCATTCCTACTTAATGCATCAACAAATTTATTTTCTTTACCTTTAATGTGCTGAATTTCGAAATCATACTCACTTAGAAAAGCTAGCCACCTAGCTTGTCTAGCATTTAGATTAGGATGATCTAACAAATATTTTAGTCCTTTATTATCGGTCATTAGAATAATTTTTTTTCCAATTAGATGATGATGCCACATCTTTAGAGCATGTATGACAACAACTAATTCCAAATCATAAGTTGCATAATTATTTTCATGAATTTTTAATTTCCTAGACTCATAGGCAATAACATGCCCTTCTGGAGTCAGAACACTGCCTAAACCATCATTGCAGGCGTTAGTACCCACTACAAATTCTTTATTTGGATCAGCTATTCTTAAAATAGGTGCGCTGGTTAATAAAAAATTTAACTTTTTAAAGCTTTCCTCACATTTCTGGTTCCAATCAAATTTCTTTATTTTCTTTTGCAAAGAAGTTATCGAATTCACGATTCTTGAAAAACCTTCAATGAACCTCCAGCAATAATCGGTAATTTCCATGAAGGATCGAACATCAGTTACATCTTTAGGAACCAGTCAATATTCGATCACCTTTATCTTTTTGGGATCCACCGAAATCCCTTCCTTAGTCACCGCATGACCTAAGTATTGAATCTTATCCTTAAAGAAATCACATTTACTAAACTTTGCAAAGAGTTGATGATCTCGTAGCTCTTCCAAAACAATTTTTAAATGTTCTTTATGTTCTTCTTCAATTTTTGAATAGATTAATATGTCGTTGATAAACATGACCACAAAATTATCTAGATACTTATGCATAACGTTGTTCCTTAAACACATAAAAAGCAGCTGGGGCATTAGTAAGCCCGAATGGCATGACGACAAACTCGCAATGGCCATATCGAGTTCTAAAAGCTATTTTAAAGATGTCTTCATCTTTAATCCTAACTTGATGATATCCAGACCTTAAATCAATTTTCGAGAACACCGTGGCTCCACGTAGTTGATCAAACAGATCATCTATGCGAGCCAATGGGTATCTATTTTTGATAGTCATCTTATTCAACTAACAGTAATCTATGCAAAGTTGCATGGTTTCGTCATTTTTCTTAACGGAGATGATAGGTGCTCCCCAGGGAGATACTAGGTCGAATATAGTTTTTGTCAATAAGTTCTTTTAATTGTGACTTTAGTTCATTAAGTTCAAGTATGTTCATTCGATAAGGGGCCTTTGAGCTGGGTACTGCACCAGGTACCAGCTCAATGCTAAAATCTAGTTCACTTTTCGTAGGTAGTCCCAGAATTTCTTTTGGAAATACATCAACATATTCTCTTAAAACTGGTATGTCTTCTAATTTTAATTTGTCTATTTTAATTAGATTTTCCTCATCAATTATTGTTATTGGATAAGCTTTACAACCCTTCCTAAAAACCCTCTTAAGCTGCAGAGCATAAATCTACCTTATGGTGGTTCTTCTAGGGATTCCATTTACATTTATTGATTTTCCATCAGTATTTATACACGTAAAGGTTTTATCATAACAATTTAAAATTACCCTATGTTGTTCTAACCAATCCATATCGATTAGTAAGTCATAAGAACCAAGAGGTAGTATATTAAGCTTTACAACAATTTCAATTTGATCCATAACTACTGCACATTTCTTTACAAAACAAGTTACCTTCCTTTTTGCACCAGTGGCTAACTGAACCAACCAAGAATTTTCAAATTTTTCAACAGGTAGCTTACATTTTTCGACCATTTTAGGTGAAATATAATTGAGACTAGCTCCTAGATCAATTAAAATAGCTATAGGGGTTTGATTTATCGTACCTTCTACTTCCACCATGGAAGTTTGATATCCTGCTTGTCGATTCTCCAAGCCTGCATTGATTCTGGGCATAGTCCTCGCTAAATATCCAACAGTGATTTCTTCCTGTATGGTATGAATATTACTGACAATATTTTTTCGATTAGGAAAGACTGAGGCATAATGTGGGCCATTACACTCCCAACACTTTATAGCTTCTTTGTGTTCAAAGTTCTCTGTGTAATTACCATGATTATTAGCATACTCTTTACCCTTTGGATTGTTCTGATTCCTTGGTGAATTATTCTTATTCCCTTGGAAATTCTTGTTAGGAAAATTTTTGGCCTTATTGTTTTTAGAATTCCGGTTGGGCACAAATTCTTTCTTCTTTTGATCATAATGGTTGTTATTCTTCTTGGCCTTCTAGTTGGCCATGCTCTCCTTCTTTTGATTCTATTTATAATAGAAATTGGCTTTCCTCATAGCTTTTTCCAGAGTTTTTGGATTGTCATACTCAATCCTATCCTTGATATGATAAGGTAGACAACTGAAGAATCGCTTTACTTTTGGTTTTTCATCTATAAGGTATGGCACATACCTAAGCAAACTTAAAAACTTGTTGTTCAAATATTTCATAGTCATTGAACCTAGTTTAAGCTCATAGAATTCTTTTTCTTTCTCTTCATAGTACTGCTCAGACATAAATTTATTTTTAAAGTATCTCCTATAGGTACTCCAATTTACGTTCTTCTCTTTTATTCTCTTTACTCTCTTTAGATCTTGCCACCAAATATCATCCCTCCCTGAAAGATTGTAGATAGCCATTCTAGCATTTAATTGGTTAGAATAGTTATAAATCTGAAAGTACTTCTTCATCCCAGATAACCATGTGTTATAGCGGATTTCACCACACTAGGTGAATCACACATTGTATGGCCTTCCCCTGTCCCGCTGCAGACTCATTAACCCCCATGGACCACTTTTTTATCTTTTGATGTAACCTTGACCATCCCTAAAAACATTATAAAAATGATATACGCGGCCTTTTCCCCGATAACCGCGTACATACGCGGGTATTCCCTCTATAGTCGAGTACATCGGGATGTGTGCATAGTCCAAAACATTTTGGAGTTTTCCTTGAATTGGATCCGACTCATATGACTCATGGCCTTCCATATGCCTTGAGATCGCACGGATTCGACCTTTCAATACCCCTTTGGAAAGCTATATAAGGAACCCCTTGGTACATTGAAATCATGAGAGAACTTTGAGAGTAACAAAACTATAGTCCATTGTTGCCAGAACTATACTTGAGTCTGCATCCCTTTGTCCCTTTGGAGCACTATTGTGTTCTTCCCAACCTTGCCTTTGTTAGTGAGCTTGCTATCGGAGTGATGGAGGATTGAGGTGGTGGAGGCCCAAGTGGGGGATTCAGTTTCTCCGGTTTGCAGATGTGCCGTCAGAGGTTGTCCCTTGTAATCTCTGATTCATATTAATAGAAATATCTTTTCTTGTCCAGTAAGGTGTATTTGAATGAATGTTGCATCCATTGGAATATGTCAAATGCTTTTACATTATTGATTATATATGCTAGAATAGATCTAACACCATGAAATATAATATGCTTGTATTGTTTACTTGTTGTTGAGGACGTGCTATAACAATTCAAGCTGAAGATTGGAAAGCTCAACGGGGATCTACTTCAACCGTCCGGAATAAGGTACGAGGTTCGATCCTTTAGTGTTAGATTGTTTTATTTCTATTGCATATTGGGGAAAGATTGATTTCTGGAGTCTAGCTGTCTGTTGCGGTACCCCAAGCCATAGGAATTTCTCTCCATAAAAGAATTGGCGACCATACTGGGGATTTCCTAGTAGTTGGCCTTTGGGGATTGGTTTCTTGGCATTCAATGTATTTGAATTGCTCTCTCTCTCTCTTGTTTCTGTGTCGGGTATGGGGGCATGTATGCTTGGTAGAGTCTGATTGGTGTAAACTTAGTCTTAGCCTGTCTGTTTACCTTGATTTGTGCATATTTTTCTTCCTGTACGTGGGTTTATTGTTTACAGTCGCGTATACACGCGGTTTCCTCTAGGATTTCCGCGTATACACGCGGGTTTACTGCGCACAGTCGCGTATACTCTAGTTTTTACCTTTTTGTGGAAGGAAGTGGATTGCTGGGTGAATGCTGTTAGTTGCTGAGTCTCCTTTGGCACTGCCTGAGTTTGTTATTACCTCTGTTTTTGACCAGAAACGTTTTTTTTAGCCTAAATTTTTTTTTTAGGAAAGTTCTTGTCATGGCATCTTTGATTTTTTGTTTGAGATTAGTGCATTAGAGTCTTTTTACCTTAGCACTTTGCTGGAATGCTGTTTATGTGTACTTGTAGAGTCTGGGGTGGGTAGAATCATTCTTTTGCTTTTCGTATCTCGTTATTTTCAAAAAATACAAAAATATTTGCTTCTCATTATGCATTGCATTTTGTACTTTGCATTGTACTTGCACTAGTTATAGATTTGCTTTGGAATAATAGTCAGGACTTCATATAGGGAAATTTGCATTCAGCATTTGAAGAGGAAATATTGCATTACACGTAGTATGCATACCCTGTTTTTCATGGACACAATGCATTTGCATTGATTGTTAGGTGTGCATTTTACTTCTTGTTGCGTCATAACACCATTAGTTGCACGACCATATCCTATTTTTGAGTAATAAAGCCAACTAAAATCAACGCTAAATAAAATGAATTACACTCTTTTCTTTTCTAGGGTGCACCAACAAGCTTAGGTTTTAGGATCTTGGAATAGTTCATTGTGAGTTAATTCTCCAAGATCACAAAACAAGAACAACTAGGTGTCTGTCCAGGGAGTGTGTGAAATCCTTGGTATAACCAACGTTCTCAGGAAGCTCCTCTCAAAAGGGAGTCAAGCACTAGGCAGTGTGAGCGGTTTTTGATTGGGATAACCCCTGGTCGGGAACTGTGTAGCACCGGTGATATAGCCAGGATTGTATTCGTATCTGGGGCTCTTTCGAGAGTTTCGGGATTTGCTACCCTGCCCATACGGTCAATCCCGCCCGCGACTGTCCGCCTAAGCGTTGATTATATTGAGGTGACCTTAGTGACCTTACCTAGGATATCAAGGGGGTACGTGTAGAGGTTATTCTACATGTGTCTCGGCCAGTTTGGGGTCGGACAGCACAGTCTCTATACGCGTTGAAGCTGAGGGCCAGAATAATTGGTTTCGAACCTCCGCTTGTGGTGACAAGGGCCTCTCAAGCCTCTCCTAGGTGAGACATACTGAACACATTCGGGAGCTCACTTATCCAGCCCCTGTTTGCTTGCTTTTGGCTTTAGATTTTATAGTGATTGCTCTGTGCATGCTAGTTGGCCTAGGGTTGACGCAAATAGAGAGTCTTTGCTATTTTTTGGAGTCATTGTGGATTCGGGTGCAGCTCCGCGCCGTTCTCGTCGTTTAGCAGGACTTCCGCCTTCTACTGATCCTCCTCCTCTCGGAGAGGGACCTAGACAGTCCAGGCGGACTATATCACACACTGATTCACACACCATGGGAGACCATTCAGAGGACACATCTGATTCACTTCCTCCTCCCATTCTTGTTGACGATGGGGATTTTACACCTACTTATGATCCTTCACCCGACCTAACCGAGTTAGGACCTGTGATTTCTGAGATAGGAGCCTCGTTTGATAGACATACTCATTCTAGGCCTGACCCCTCGTTACAGCATTACCGGTATGGAATGCCGAAAGATGCCGAGACTCACTTTGAGCCCGCCAGCACTAGCTACGGTGGTTATGCTACGACTGGTTTTCCTATGCATGATTTGACATTTGAATTTGACCCTAACACTATGCCTGGGGGCATTTCCACACCTTACCTTGCGGAGAGGTTTGGAAGTACTAGCCATATTGCACCTTCCATCCCAGTGGTGGAAGCTACATCTCATCACTAGTACAAAATAAGGAATTAGCTACTAGGTGACTAAAAATTCTAGTCACCACAGGTTTTTCAAGTGATTTACTACTAAATATGAGCAATTTTGATTGACCCAACTATAAACGACTAAAATTAATGACTAATTTAGTCACCAGTTAATAAATATGACTAGAGAAGAAGTGACAGAGTTAAAAATGACTAACATAAATGACTAATTTAGTCATGGCATAAAAAATGACTAGCTAGAAGAATATGAGTTAGTCATTATTAATTGTGTCCTGAAAAATTGCAAATTTGACAATGAAGTGTAAATCTTGTAAATTGTCTGCCTTCTATTAGTAATATTGGTGCCATGCACCTCGATCTTTAGAGATCCAACAAGGCAATTGCACGAATTTTCTCTTGGCCATCTGTATCCCTGTTGCACCATTGAAGCAAACTCGGTTAAGTGCGTGCCAAAGGAAAATTAGGTTCCTATGTCAATTACAAATTAGGTACTAGAACGAGAACCATATCGATACCTAGTTAGAAGAATCATAGCTAGTCGTTGATCCTTCGACAATGTAAGAGTCCCTGCAAGTCCCATATGTCTAAAGTGTTTTTCTAACTTCAATATAACTTTTTTCATGATTTGCGACCATCAAACGTCCAGCTGCACTAGTCGACGTAGCTCCACCAGTTGACATACATTCACCACGATGAGTTCATTTAAAGTATCCCTGCTAGCAAGAATGAAATTCACAACTACATTTTGTAGGAATGTATCCAATTAGTCCTTTCTATCATCATCCTAATTCTTCTTTTTAAGCCTTGAAAACAAATGATCACCCACTGACCCATGGGTATGTTAGAAGTAGATGATATTTTCCATGAACTAATCCTTACAATAAAAATATTCTTCCAATAAAAATCAGTCAAGTCTTTTGGCCACAACAGCTTTTGCCACCCACCTGTTACATTAGGTAGGAGCCAAGGGGCTCAGTTCAATATCCACCAATTTGTTATTTGTAATGTATTGTTGAAACCAAGGGGCCATCTGTTTAGTCCTATATTTGGAGCCCCATGATTCCTTAAGTAGTGGTGGTAAAGTTGAGGTCCCCTGCTAGAATGAGGGAAGAACAACCAAGGACTAGACCACACCTTTCAATAGCCTTCCAGAAGTCCAGTTGATCGACATAAATCCCACAATAGTTAATAATGTGTAGGGTATATCGAAAACCCTACAAAAACATTTCAATAAGATACCCCCACAAATACGAAAGGGATTAAGTCTAATACGAGCAAGGTTCCAAGCAAAAAGAAGAACTCCTTAAAGGCATGTAGCATCAACCAAACAACAATCCCATGTGGGGAGAATAATCCAGAGAAACTCCCTTGCTTTCAAACAAGAGACCATCGTTTCCTAAAATAATAAGACATCCAGACAAACCAAATGTAATAACCTCTTGAGAGCCGCAATCTTCGAGGTACACCCCCACCCCTCTAACATTTAAGGACAATATCATCATTAGGTAACAACATTTATGGCCGAATCTACTCTAAAAGGTCTGAAAATGTCTAATAGTGCATCCTATGAATCCAAAATCCCATTAAAAATTTCCTTGTCTATCATCGACTCGTTTCCCCACATTAGTTGATCTAAGTGGACTTTCCTCCTTCTCTTGCCATTGTTCTTCCTGATGGTTACATTTAGATTATTGGAGACTAATGGGTCTAGGTCAGTATCCGACTTGGAGAAAACCAGGATAGGATCCTACAAGAAACTCCCCGTGGAAAATGGGAGGGAAGAATCAAATCATCGAAGCCCAATGATTTATCAACCAACCCATAAGCCGATCTCGAGGCTACACCATCACTTAAAACCTTGGATTTCAAATACAACATTGAGTTTTCCTTCTGTAACATTAGTACCGACCTCAACAACCCGAGTATGTTTTTTTAGACAGGAGACCAAAACCTCATCCCTGTTAGAAAGATCCCCAAGGAGAAAAGTTGGAATTGAAAAATGAGTTAATTTTTTCCCTTTATCTTTATGAATGAAGATGACTTGTTTTCAAAATATTCTAGAAGTGTTTGAATAGGTATTTTATACCTTTAATAAATGGATTCAAATTGTCAATTTACTATTTTTAATAATGTAAAGTGTTATACATTTTTTTCACTTTATTAAAAACACATTGTTATTCCAAAGTAACTAAAAACTCAATCCAAAATTACATAATTTTAAATAATGAAAATAATTATAATTAAAAAAAAACCATCGCTATATAAAAGGTAGAAGCCAAAATTAATGAAAAGAACACTCATAAAGACTTAAACACAATGAAGCACGTTGATATTACTTTCATTTTTTTTTTGAAAATTTGAAAGTAACATTTTCTTTTATCTTCATAACTAAGAACAAAATGGGTTAAAAAAATGAAAAAATGCTAATGATGTGAGGGTATTAAGAAATCGTATAATAATAATTCTATACTCTTCATAGAGGTAGAGATAAGTCCTCGTATAGGCCATATACAAAATAATCAATTAAATAGAAAAAGTTCATAGTTTGGGATTTTGACCATCACAACAATGGCATGTAATAAGGCCATATGTGAATATCATAGATACTATGTACTCATAATCGATTGGAGGAATTGACTATAGTCTGCATTTCATGAATTATTAAGGAATTCAGTGAGACTCCCAAACCTACGTTTGTCTAATGCAGAGATACCTTAACCTTAACATGAAATATGTGAAAGCGGTTAAAATAGTCCACACCCACATGATTGAAATGGGGTTTAACCTGAAAGTGTCTTTGAATAACAAATTTATTTCCATGTATGCTGAATTCGACAACTTGGAGGACGCTCGTTGGGTTTTTGACAAAATGATGGAACCAAACGTGGTTTCATGGACTAAAGTGATTGGAGCTTGTAGTCTTGCGTTTTAATCTTTCATCAGCTATAGTCACTTAATGGGACGATATATCAATTCAGGTTGGGCGGGATCTATCTCTTTCCTCTCATTCGTTCAAATTGGATATGGGGGAACGTGAGCAACCCTTACTTCTGCTGCATTCTCTCTCAATCGAGAAATCAATCTTATCTGGCTGGCATTCTGAATCCCTCAATGGCTCAATCAATGCTTCGTGAGGGCATGTAGGACCATTGTCTTTCAAAGAAGGCTTGCTAAAGACAAGTTGTGGGTCTGGGGCAGGGGTTTCCATTGTAACCCCTTATTTGTCTTCTTATAGCAGAAGGTTTGAGCAGATGTCTACTCCATGAAAAAGAGTCTGGCAGATTGAAAGGTATCAATATGGGGCTCATATTTCTCTTACTCATCTGCTGTTTGTAGACGATGTTTTACTTTTGGGGATTAAAACTTAAGGGATGCCCAAGCAATTTATAAGGCCCTTTATTCGTATTGTAAGGCCACTGGAATGGAGGTGAACCACCCAAAATCTTGCATCATTTTCCATAGAGCTGTGGCCCCTCGATACCATAATATCTCAGAACGAGCTATTCAAATTGAATCCGAGATCGGCTCTGTGAGGATGTATTGAACTGCTTTACCAAATGCAGTGAATAGGAATTCAGTTGTATCAGTTAATCTTTGCCACTATTCTCCCAGCAGTGATCACTAACTTAAGAGCTCTTCAGCAGGAGAAGGAGGTGCATGTGGAGAGAAATAGGAGTGGGTTTCGACAAAATGTATTTGTGGGAAGTGTGCTTGTTGATATGTATGTTAAATGTGGGAGCATGGAGGATGCATAGGAAGTGTTTGACAAAATGCTTGAACGAGATGCGGTTACCTGGACTGCGATAATGGCAGGATATGTACAAATTGAACATTTGGGAGAAGCCCATTTGGGAGAAGCTCTTCAGTGAAATACTAGTTTTGGGGATGAGACTTGATTAGGCATATTCATCGCTATTCTTCCATCTTGTGCCAAATCGGTAGCTTTGCAAATAGGTATGTATGTCCATCAACGAGTCGGGCACCTGTGAGGGACGACTCTCTTCTATTCTATGTAATTGTGTTGGCATGGTATCTTGTTTGGGCGCTCGCCTGGAGCTTTGCCGGTCTTGGCATCTCCATTCTGATGTAATATTTGTTTCTGTTAATGAAAAGCTTTCCAGGGTCTGCGAGTTGGAAACCCCACCTTTTCTCTAGTGTTTGTTTACTTGTTGGCATGTGATAAATTGTCTAAGTGCTAATACAGTAATAAGCGTGCTAACAGAAGTGAGTGTTTAAAAGAACAAGTGTTAAGAGAAAACGCTTCCGCAGGGTTGTTTGGCGTAGTTTACCGGTGAGCGTCTGGGTTGGCCAAGTCCCCAGAGTGCTCCCCGGCAGTGCTGCGCAGGCTTACTGGTGAGCACCTTATGTGCGCTGGTGAGTGCTGTGACACGGTGGACTTTCAAAACATGAGTTTTTTACTGTCACGGTTTTTGCTAATATGGTCTTGAAGACATTTGTATGATCTGGTGTTGCTTTTGCTCTTGATATTGTTTGTAATCGGCAGGTTCTGAATTTTCATGCTCTGCTGGCATAGAGTCTTGCCCTAACTTCTGTGTTGAGGAAATTCAACGAGTATTTTGGTTTTGTTATTGGACAAAAGTTGACGGATTTCAAAATTGGTGGATAAGAATATCAAAATATTTCAAAATTAAAAATATTTAGTAAATGAACTTTATTCCTTTGAGTATAGGATGGGTAGTTGATATCAATATCTTGCAAGAAACCACACAGGTTGTTGTTGAAAATTCCACAAGTGAAACAACTTTACAAAACCTCTCAGTGTAACAAAGATCTCGCCTTTTAATTGCTGCCTCCCATTACTTTAGCTCAGGTTTCACATATTTTTACTTTAGAAAAATGCCAAATAATTTGCCAATAAGTGCTAGGATACTTATTGTCTGCACACATAGTGTTTGGCATGCTTTAATTGGATCATGAGCTTAAGAAAGTGTTTTAATCAGTTAACAAAGCCTGCATTCAAACAAGACACCCCTTGCCTAGAGTTTCTTGTTTTACTTAAACCACTGGAAGAAGTATTTCTTCCCCCTCATCTCCAACTCCTCTTTTTGAGAATCCTGACGGGCATTAAGAATGCCCCATAGGCATGCTCCTCTTGGCTTCACAACATTGCTGATATTGCTGCTCAAGCTTGCAGTACAGTACGTCCTTGGGCACCGCTACATATCTGATATCTGCACTATAAACTCTTACAGTGGTAGCAATTGCAGAGCCACAGAGTCGCCTCCCATTTCTGTTTCTCTAATTCTTCAAAATGGCAAATTTTTGTTCTACATTGATACCTGCATACATGTATTATCAATTGTTTTTTTTTCGATGTGCCCCAAGAAAATTCTTAAAATATTTGCATATTGAAGGATCTCGCATTTGTTTAGTAGGTATTTTTTAGCCTGTTGTAAATGTCGTTGGCTCTGGGAAAGTCAGTATATGGATATAAGAACTGACAAACAATGAATTTTTTATTCTTTGCCACCAAACACTGTATGAAAGGTGCTGCAGACATTGGGAAAGTACGAGGGATCAGATTTTGGTATGACAAGTATGGAAAGTTTTTGCCAATTTATGGAAATAATATATATTCATAGAGAAATAGAGAAGATGGTGAAGATGATTTACAAATAAAGAACCACAAAACATGCAGATAATACAAACGCTACAATGGAAACCCTTTTCGATCTATGGGCCCGCAAATTTTTTATTAGCACTACATATTCTTCACAAAGTCAAAAAATACTCCATCAACAAATGATTTTCTGTGGTCGAAGTGGGTATATTCATATGTTCCTAGCCTCCAACAAAATGTTGAACACCCATGAATAGTTTATTTTTTGCACTGGTTGAAGTTGAGTATATACAGATGTCTCTTGTTGTCCAAAATATAATGAAAAAAATATCAACCGTTGAATGAAATCCACCTCCAGCGGTCTCCCTGCAAATATCCTTCCTTGGCGGTTTCCTTGATTATTCTATCTAGGAAATTATAGGATACAGTCATTTAAGGTTCTTATAAATTTTAATCACTACCATGTAACCATGTACAGGAAACCCTGCAAATATCCTTCCTTGGCGGTTTCCTTGATTATTCTATCTAGGAAATTATAGGATACAGTCATTTAAGGTTCTTATAAATTTTAATCACTACCATGTAACCATGTACAGGAAACCCTGCAAATATCCTTCCTTGGCGGTTTCCTTGATTATTCTATCTAGGAAATTATAGGATATAGTCATTTGAGGTTCTTAAAATTTTAATCACTACCATGTAACCATGGGCATGAAACTCTTGGAGACTTCAAGCTGTTGACAGGTGGTAACCAGATTAAACCTTGGCATAGACTATAGTACACCTGTCCCAGCAAGGACACAGAGTATGAACATATCACATATAGCTAGCCGGCCAGGTGCCTTGACCCTGAGGCCTCTTATTTCAATTCACAGTGCTTGACCACTCGGGAATGGTGTATCACCTCTGCTTCGCAGCCTTGCTTCTTACTTAAAGGAATAGCACTGACGTGTAACCCACCCGCTCGGAATTAAGCAACGAAGAATTAAGCAGTTGAAGAGAGATAGTTTTATTCCTTTGGGTTGGAGAGAGAATGGCTTGTTTGGCTTACAGGGTTTTTCCTTTTGCTGCGGCGAACGCTTGCCCTGGGCGTTTCAAATGGCCGGGACTAGGGGGGCCATGCAGTGAACAGATTATATGTGCTGTGAATGCCACGTGAACCCCATGTTCTCTCTTTCAATTTACCCACTCGAGTCTACATATAATAAAATAATACTCTACATAAAATAAAGTGAGAAGCAAACTGTACAAGCTTCTCTAGTGCAATGAATCCTCTTTAATGATGCAGAGTTTGTACTTGCTCAGTTGCGCAAATGGCTAGAGTTAGTAGCTGGCCACATGGAGGAATTGGCAGAGGGCATTCATGATGTTGTGAAGAATATCAATGTTTCTACAAGAACAGAAGTTGATCTTACAATAGAGTTATTAGAAAATGCAATTAAGAGGTCCAGGGATTGTCCAATGGATATGGAAGAAACAACTATTTTCATTTTCTGTCTTCTGTTTGGACTTCACAATCTAGACAGAGTGGAAACGACCAGTTCATTGAACTGCTTAAAGGATGTCAACTAGGAAAGAGTAGAAGCCCATGCTTTTGAAGCAATTCTCCGGATATTTTTGCTACAGGTATAGTTGAATCAATTGCATCAAGCTCTTGTGTAGGAGAGGCTGCTGGAGCTGTAATAGCACTATCACGACATCATGATGTTCACTTCTGGGAAAATGTTGCTACTGTGGTGCTTGGTGCTCCGTCTCGAGAAAGGGACGCAGCAATGCCAAATGGCCAAAAACATTCACAACTGGTTTAGCTAACCTTGGGATGCCCCACTCCTGTGGTATTTGGGGAAATGGTTCTCCAGGCACTCCCACTCTCGTTCCCTCTTCTGCTCCAATACAATGCTCTTGCAACCTTGATTATTCCTTTTACAATTTCAAGCCATCTTTGGAGTTGAAGAGATTGGATTATTAGACTAAGATTTTTCTAGATATATCTCTACATTGAAAATTGTAGACATGTATTTTCAGGAGCAATGAAGGTACTCACACCATCATTTCTCTGGTCATCGTACATCACTGTGTCCTAGAATGTTTGAAAAATGAAAAATGTGTAATAGCTAGGCAATGAAATTCTAAAAGGAACATACTTACAACTTTGGCATTTTCTGTAAGGTATATTTTTCTCAAATCTCATGAGTCTCCTTTAAAATAGCAATCAATCCTTTCAAAGGTTGTCGAAGGCTGGAGTCTGTACTGATGATCAATTTGTGGACTTACTTGCAGAAAAATATGCATACGAGATTTCTAATTTTCGTGGACAGGATTGGTTTGGTCCTTGGAAAAGATAAATTGTTGTTTGGTTCACTGATGAAGACTTCACACATCACAATGGAGAACATGGGCATTACAATTTGCAATGAAATTTCTTCTTGTAGAATATGGTGTGAAATAGAGGTTTTATGCACATGGAAGTGGCCAGGAGGCAATGCAGTGCAATATCTCTTGCCATTTTAATGTGAATGTGCAAAAAGATACCGAAGTTATCCTCAAAAAATTATCGTGAACTCTATCATTAATGTATTGTTTGTAGGGGCATTAAAAGGTATCACTTTGGGTAAATCCTACCCTCTAAATTCCTGGCTTGTCTTTGATAATGAAGTGGATAAGATTGAGCAACCATTCTTACGGGCTTTGGTGATGTTACTTGCAGTGTTGTTAAATGATAGTAGTGTTTGGAAAAAGGCAGATACTTTCCACTTACTACATTATTTCCTGAAAAAGGAGTTTCAAAATGCATCTACTGTCAATATCTTTACAAAGATTATACCACATATTTTCCAAATCCTTGTTCTAATGGTGCGGAAGAGAATTGGGAACTCAGATAAAATAAATCAAGACTTTTCTTTGGAAGAAGTGAATACAGGAAACATGCAAGAGGGAACATGCCAGTGGCTGCAAAGAGATCTTTTTGGACCACCCTTAATATTATGTTAAATGGAGCAGGCAGGTGAATGGAAATTTTTATTGACAAATCATTGTTAATTTGATTGGCTACTTGTATGAAATTGAGGAGATTTTCTATCAGTTATTTTATCATGTTAAGGGTAAGCTGTTGCTTGTTTTCCTGGAAATTAGACATTGCCAACCTAATATTTTTCTCTTGTATGTTGCATATGTAGAAGAATGGGTTTGTGTGGCAGTGTCCTGTTTTTCTTTGAGTTCAGTTGGTGGGATGGAAACCTTAAGGATGAGGTCCTTAGATGACACAAGTACACCATTCTTATGTGTATCTCTTTCCATTCTTATGTGAATGTGCAAAAAGATACCGAAGTTATCCTCAACAAATTATGGTGAACTCTATCATTAATATATTGTTTGTAGGGGCATTAACATGTATCACTTTGGTTAAATCCTACCCTCTAAATTCCTGGCTTATCTTTGATAATGAAGTGGATAAGATTGAGGAACCATTCTTACAGGATTTGGTGATGTTACTTGCAGTGCTGTTAAATGATAGTAGTGTTTGGACAAAGGCAGATACTTCCTGCTTACTACATTATTTCCTGAAAAAGGAGTTTCAAAATGCATCTACTATCAATAGCTTTACAAAAATTATACCACATATTTTCAGAATCCTTGTTCTAATGGTGCAGAAGAGAATTGGGAACTCAGAGGAAATCAATCAAGACTTTTCTTTGGAAGAAGTGAATACAGGAAACATGCAAGAGGGCACATGCCAGTGGCTGCAAAAAGATCTTTCTGGACCACCCTTAATATTATGTTAAATGGAGCACGCAGGTGAATGGAAACTTTTATTGACAAATCATTGTTAATTTGATTGGCTACTTGTATGAAATTGAGGAGATTTTCTATGAGTTATTTTATCATGTTAAGGGTAAGCTATTGCTTGTTTTCTTGGAAATTAGACATTGCCAACATAATATTTTTCTCTTGTATGTTGCATATGTAGAAGAATGGGTTTGTGTGAAAGTGTCCTATTTTCCTTTGAGTTCAGTTGGTGGGATGGAAACCTTAAGGATGACGTCCGCAGATGACACAAGTACACAAGAAAGAGAATTGCTCTTGGCCTCCTTGGCTACATTGTCAAGTAGAGATATAAGATGGGAACAAGCCAAAGAACTGAGTCTGGCTCAATTAATGGCAGTTAATATTGGGTATTGTTGGAAAGAATTTGGGGAAAATGAATGGGTTTTCGTACTTGCTCAGCTGCGCAAATGGCTAGAGTCAGTAGTTGGCCACATGGAGGGATTGGCAGAGGGAATTCATGATGTTGTGAAGAATATCAATGTTTCTACAAGAACAGAATTTGATCTTACAATAGAGTTATTAGAAAATGCAGTTAATAGGTCCAGGGATTGTCCAATGGATATGGCAGAAAAAGTTGTTTTCATTTTCTGCCTTTTTTTTGGACTTCACATTCTATACAGAGCAGAAATGCCCAGTTCGTTGAACTCCTTAAAGGATGTCAACTAGGAAAGAGCAGAAACCCATGCTTTTGAAGACATTCTCCAGATTTTTTTGCTACAGGTATAGCTGAATCAATTGCATCAAGCTATTGTGCAGGAGAGGCCGCTGGAGCTGTAATAGCACTATCACGACATCCTGATGTTCACTTATGGGAAAATGTTGCTACGTTTTCCTTGTAACTCCATCTCAAGAAAGGGACACAGCAATGCCAAATGGCCAAAAACATTCACAACTGGTTTATCTAACCTTGGGATGCCCCACTCCTATGGTTTTTATGGAAATGGTTCTCTAGGCACTCCCACTCTCTTTTCCTCTTCCGCTCCAATACAATGCTCTTGCAACCTTGATTCGTCCTTTTACAATTTCAAGCCATCTTTGGAGTTGAAGAGATTGGCTTATTAGACTAAGATTTGTCTAGATATATGTCTACATTGAAAATTGTAGTCATGTCTTTTCAGGAGCAATGAAGGTACTCACATCATCATTTCTCTGATCATCGTACATCACTATGTCCTAGAATGTCTGAAAAATGTGTAATAGCTAGGCAATGAAATACTAAAAGAAATGTACTTACAACTTTAGCATTTCCTGTAAGGTATCTTTTTCTCAAAGCTCATGAGTTTCCTTTAAAATAGCAGTCAATCCTTTCAAATGTAGTTGGAGGCTGGAGTCTGTAATGATGATCAATTTGTGGACTTGCAAAAAAATATGCATATGATATTTCTAATTTTCGTGGACAGGATCGGTTTGGCACTTGGAAAAGATAAATTGTTGTTTGGTTCACTGATGAAGACTTCACACATCACAATGGAGAACATGAGCATTACAATTTGCAATGAAATTTCTTCTTGTAGAATATGGTGTGAAATAGAGGTTTTATGCACATGGAAGTGGCCAGGAGGCAATGCAGTGCAATATCTCTTGCCATTCTTATGTGAATGTGCAAAATGATACCAAAGTTATCCTCAAAAAATTATGGTGGACTCTATCATTAATATATTGTTTGTAGGGGCATTAAAAGGTATCACTTTGGGTAAATCCTACCCTCTAAATTCCTGGATTATCTTTGATAATGAAGTGGATAAGATTGAGGAACCATTCTTACGGGCTTTGGTGATGTTACTTGCAGCGCTGTTAAATGATAGTAGTGTTTGGACAAAGGCAGATAATTCCCGCTTCTACATTATTTCTTGAAAAGGGAGTTTCAAAATGCATCTACTGTCAATAGCTTTACAAAGATTATACCACATATTTTCCAAATCCTTGTTCTAATGGTGCCGAAGAGAATTGGGAACTCAGAGGAAATCAATCAAGACTTTTCTTTGGCAGAAGTGAATACAGGAAACATGAAAGAGGGCACATGCCAGTGGCTGCAAAGAGATATTTCTGGACCACCCTTAATCTTATGTCAAATGGAGCAGGTAGGTGAATTGAAACTTTTATTTACAAATCATTGTTAATTTGATTGGCTACATCTATGAAATTGAGGAGATTTTCTATGAGTTATTTTATCATGTTAAGGGTAAGCTATTGCTTGTTTTCCTGGAAATTAGACATTGCCAACATAATATTTTTCTCTTGTATGTTGCATATGTATAAGAATGGGTTTGTGTGGCAGTGTCCTGTTTTCCATTGAGTTTAGTTGGTGGGATGGAAACCTTAAGGATGACGTCTGCCGATGACAAGTACACAAGAAAGAGAACTTCTCTTGGCCTCCTTGGCTACATTGTCAAGTAGAGATATAAGATGGGAACAAGCCAAAGAACTGAGTCTGGCTCAATTAATGGCAGTTAATATTGGGTATTGTTGGAAAGAATTTGGGGAAAATGAATGGGTTTTTGTACTTTCTCAGCTGCGCAAATGGCTAGAGTCAGTATTTGGCCACATGGAGGAATTGGCAGAGGGCATTCATGATGTTGTGAAGAATATCAATGTTTCTACAAGAACAAAAGTTGATCTTACAATAGAGTTAATAGAAAATGAAGTTAATAGGTTCAGGGATTGTCCAATGGATATGGCAGAAACAATTGTTTTCATTTTCTGTCTTCTGTTTGGATTTCACAATCTAGACAGAGCGGAAATGACCAGTTTGTTGAAATTCTTTGAGGATGTCAACTAGGAAAGAGCAGAAGCCCATGATTTTGAAGACATTCTTCGGATATTTTTTTGCTACAGGTATAGATGAATCAATTCCATCAAGCTCTTGTGCAGGAGAGGCCGTTGGAGCTGTAATAGAACTATCACGACAGCCTGATGTTCACTTCTGCGAAAATGTTGCTACTGTTGTGCTTGGTGCTCCATATCGAGAAAGGGACGCATTAATGCGTGCAACTGACTTGTGGGGACTAGGAAAAGGAGGAATAAATGCTTTGTATGTTATTCTATTTTCATTTCATCCTATTTTAGCTTGCAACGATCTGCCTATAATTTTCTTTCAATTGATTCAGTTCATCCTTTTGGAATCACAAAAGTTCTTATGTCTCAATCAGAGGAAAGCATTGCACAAAATGGAGATATTGATCAAACTCCACACATTGATTCATCTTCAGAAGAACCATATTTTGTTAGGGATGAGCTTCATTGTGTTCTTCAGACACCACCATTGGAGCTTTTTGAAAGCCATTTAACTACAAATAATTGGGTAATGCAAGCCTGATGTACCTTAACTGAAAATTTTACTGCAACACAAATTTGTTCAAGTTGGGTTTCAAATGTTACTTTTGATATGCAGTAGGTTTGTCATTTATGTCTCTCATGTGTATTATATTGTACATTTGCAGGTCCGATATATGTTAGCATTGGCATTTAGCTTTACTCATATTCAAGCAGTGCCTTCTCTATCAGCAGTAAGGGAACTAATGGTACAATATGTACAAGATTTTGGCAGTCCTTCAACATTGTTGGATTTCCTGTTTCAGCATATACCATTAAAGCAAAGCTCATCACATGGTCTAAAGAAGAAAGGTGGTGCAGCTGTAATTGAAGCAACCAATGCTGCATCTACTGCAAGAGAATCAACTACGAAAAACTCATTATCTGTTTTTGTGGATGAGTTATGGCCAATAGGGATAGAGGAAATGGCTACACTTGCTGGTGCAGTTTATGGACTGATGCTTCGTGTTCTACCAACATATGTTCATGATGGGTTCAAAATGCCATTACCGGATGTAATGGTAAGCGATTTAACACTGTGATGGAATACATGTTGCAATTATGTTTATTTAAGGTTTGATAGTGGGTAGCTTGTAATTTGGTAATCATTCTATAGCTGACAATGGCAATTGAATCTTAACTTGGAAATCTTCTCTATGATTATAATCAAGTTTTTTTTACCAGTTGACTGTTGGCAGCATAAGCATGTAACTTGTAATATTAGCAAAAAATTAGAAATTTCTTTTTGTCCTTGATATTTCATACCTGAATCTGCATGTTTGTTTTTTTCCATGTTAGCATTATTTTCTTTCATACTTGCATGATCTTCGGGCACCTTGAATTCATAAGTTGTCAACGTCAATGTATTTTAATCTTTTGCTCAACCTGAGAGGGGAATGTTTAAATGTCTTATTTATTTGAATAGGAACTTTCCATATAGTAGTTCCTTATTGTCAACGTAGTTTGTCAAGCTGTTATTTTCTAAGTTCTATTCCACTATTTTATTTTTATGATTTTGCAATTCTGAATTCCAAGTAGGTTATATGAATGAGTTTACTTGGAAAAAATGTAAAGGTTAAATCCATAAAGCAATATGAAACTCTTTTCCCTTTGTATTTTGCTGATTATCTTTCTTTGTTGTGCTGTGGTTGTAGAGTGCGGTACTGGCTTTGGATGACACAACTTTAGATATTGATCAGGTAGAAAACCTCATAAAGTTTTGCCCCACAAAAGAAGAAATGGATCTCCTCAAGGTAGGCACCATTCAGAAAAGTTGTTGCAAGAATCCTTTTATTTTATGGTATGTTGTGTGTCTCACCATTAGATACATGGATGCCTCTGCATCTTAGACTTTTTCCAATTAAATATCTGACTGCCGGGCTTTTGTACTTAATCCTATAAAGGAGCAACAACAAATAATCCTTTTTTTCTGCAGTTTGCGATAATATTTTCCATTTGATCCTGATTTACTCTTTGTTTTATTGACTTTACTTGGCTTACAATTATAGGGATATAATGGAGAGAGAGAGAATCTGGGCAAATGTGAGTAGGTTTGGACATCTCTTTACTCTTGAAAATATATTATTCTTAAAGTTGATCAAGGAAAGTGTTTGTTTTTGCTTGTATCAGAGGTTAAGAAATTTATCAGCATTGGTGGTGGTGTTGCTGTGATAACAGATTATAATGCATTGTATAGAGTTGCTATTATCTTTTGATTTGGGCTTAGTGATTGCTTAACTACTGTTATTTCCTGAAAGGCATAAAGGTTATTTTGATGCTAGATAGCATGCACTTGGAGATGGTTCAGTTTCAGGGGGTCCCATGGTCGATGTCCATGTCACCTGTGAAATCAGGAGCTTTTAGGATTTTTCACATATTTGAAGGCATGTCATCCTTTGGAGGAGTGCTGGGATTTTGAAGACAGTTATGGGGTAGGTCACACATTACCTGATTCATTGGCTACATATTTGGAGGAGTTCTAGTTTGGAGGATGTCCTAATACTATCTTCACACCTCAAAATAGGGAGAGTATGAAGAGTGCCCTTCTTGAATAAGTTATATGTGGGACCAAGCCACATTCCTTGCATGAAAAAAGGTAAGAGATGGCTAATAGCCAAATTTAGGAGTGCTAGCTTTGAGGAAAAGGAATGTGGACCCTAATCACTATTTTGCATATGTAACTAGGCAAGAAGACCCTATTTTGAGGATATTATAAGGGGTTTTATGCCTTTTTCTATGGAAAAGGGGTCAAAGCGCACCTACCTAGAGGAGCGCCCTACTTTGAAGGAAGTCCCACTTGTATTTTCCCTTGATGATCCATCTTCCTCACTTCGATCCACTCTCCAGCTCTGTTCTTCACCCTCATTGTCACTATCTCCATCAAAGAATCTAATCACAAGGTTATCATCTTTCTCTTCTGTTGCAGGAGATCTAATAGAAGGATGTAGATCTTGTAAACTGGATAAGAAGACATCATTTTCCTTACGGACACATAATGGAACTGATAGTGCACTAGAAACTTGTAGTTTTGTCCCATTTCTGTCAAACAAATTATTTGTGGAAATAAATTTCCCAGATGAGAGTGGGTGCGGCGGCGGCTGCTTTCTCTTCCTCTTCATGTTGGGCATGGAATCCATAGCCCTTGCTCTGAGTTCTTCAATGTCCATAGTGCTAAAGTTGACTTCTGCACTGAACTTCTTTGACTTGGCAAGTAAAAAACATAATTGGGGAGGTCAAACCCTCTCTTACTCTTACCGTCTTCTCTGCCCTGCCTCTATCCTCTTGCAGAAACATACCCTATGTTATAATGCTATACTAGTGGTAGGTTTTGAACAATTCTTCATGAACCTTGAAATTTGTACTTGTAAATATAACTTCACACCAAAATACGAGACCCAGGTCTTAGTGAGGCTCTTATATTCCATTGAAGAAGCAACGCATCCCACGTGGGGAGTCAGAGTGGAAGGCGTAAACATGCCATAGGGCCTGAAGGGAATTGGAACTTAAAACTAATTCATAATCAGTTAATCAAGGCAGGGCACTTTCACATTCCACTCAAGCAGGATAGAGACATGCTTTATTACCCTTAGGAAGAAATAGTTTCTTGTAGGCAGTTCAAATGGGGAATATGAACCTCATCATGATTTTCTCTATCCTTTGCTTCATCATAAATGTGCATTTCATGGTCAAGTAAATTCCTTCATTTTGAAAGTCATAAATCTTGATAAGAATATGCCTTTATGCAATTGTGCATTATAAGAACACTGTAGAATACCAGTCTCTCCAACCTTTTCGATAGGTTTAGCCAATCTCAAATGCTTACTAGAATCTAAATTTTAGTGTAGTCTTATTTTAGGTGACCATACATTCTAAAGAAAGTTCAATTCTTATCAATGGTTATTTCTCTCTGTGAACTGTTGTCCAATCATCATGGAAGCTGTTTTAGATCTTGTACATCTCTACACAGAGCTGATATATATTTTGTTATACCTAATAGTTTTCAAGTTTTTCAAGTTTAATTCATGCTTAACTAGTTGTCCTACCTTTCAAATAACTGGTATCAATACCTAGAAGCCAAATATACAACCCTTTAAAGGTTTCTCTAAAGACGGAACGTTGTAGGAGCAGGGTATTTTTCTTTATATTTGCAACATGACTCTTTAATTATTGAATGCACTATTAGGTGCCCTTATAGCCAAGGAATAATGATTCACAAAACATAACTCCATACAAAATGGTACCTTTGAAACAGTAAATGATTCAATGCTAAATACTTGCAATACTTGCAATTCACCAAGTCAAAATACTTGAAATTATTTGAATTGTCTAGAGATCATTTTTGCAAGACATTACGATGCATAGGGAGTCAAGTCTCTAATTTTGCAAATGATAGTCGTCGAGTCTCCATTAGCAATAAGTTTCTAAATCTGCCTGGCTCTTAGAATGTTTATCACTTGATTTAAAGCTAAAATAGGCTTCACAATAAGAGAAGAAACCTTTTGCAGTTTGATCACAACCATAGACCTGCTTACTACAGAACCTTCTCAAAGAAAAGGTGAATATACTTTGCATAATTTTAAGTTTATTAATTATCAAAGCAATAGGTTGTGTTTTAATTTTGATAGCCCATGATGAGGAACATCTGAAACACCTTGAATCTCATGGATTCTTAATATTGCAGTAGACAAGAGGGAAAGTTTTGTTTTTGACTCTTTGTTTTCGATGCAGTGATGGCATTGGGCTTCGAAATCCTTTCAGGAAGGACTCTTCTTTGGACTGAGAATGATAGTGATGAAGAATGGGAAGAGTTACTCATCACTAAATCTCTTTGGTAAGAGTATTTGTAGTATTTTTATTAGATTTAGTTACAGGAAAAATTGTACATAGCTCTTAGGAATTAGTTTATCATAAATACTAGTTACTAGTAGGTTGTAATAGTAATAATTATGTAGTTTGTAGATTGATATCTATCATAATTTTGTTTGAATATCATCATTTTCAAGTAATAACAACTTCTTAAAAAGTGCTAGCTCAATGGTAGAGCGCCTGCCTAATTATAGGCAGGAGGTTGGTGGTTCGATTCTTCTGTGCCCTATCATAAATTTGTGACTACAAAAACGACTAAATTCGCATATATACGACTATTAGTAGCTAATTTTTTGTATCTTAGTCGTATTTAGCTTAGTCATTAATATGTTAACATGTAGTAGTTTATTTAGTCGTATATTTGGTCATTAATGGTTGCAATCAGTGACTAAATCAGCGACTAAATCAATGACTCACTCAGTGACTAAATCAATGACTAAATCCGTGACTAAATTAATGACTAAATCATTGACTATCAATGACTAAATCAATGACTACTAAGTCAAGCTATTAATGACTAGTGAAATACGACTAGCTATAAGATAGTGGAAATTTGCTACTATTAGTCACCGACTCAAAAATAGTCGTTTATAGCATGATTTTAGTCATTTTTTTAGTCATTAATTTCTCATTTTCTAATAGTGCATATACCTCCTAGGTCTAGAGTTAGTGATCCCATAGCGATACTAGGTTCCAGAAGAGTGACGATAGGCACTAGCACATATCTTATTACAGAGATCCCTTCGTCCTCGCTTCTGAGTTCTTCGAATGTGAATCCTCCCCCTCCCTCACGTGGTCCTTTGAGTCGGCACGTAGCTATGAGTCAAGTCCATACTGCAATCTATAGACCTATTGCGTCTCAAGCCTACATAACAACCGCGGTGTCGGGAGGTTATGTTCATGTTTCTAGAGGTCAGGTTGCTACTTCCTTGACATATATCCCTATTTCGGGCATGTATATTCCGACTTCCGGAATGTATATACCTTCCTATGGAGTGTCTCATGGGGCATCGCACGCGATGACCTATGCATCCCATCATGGGACGCAGTATGGTCAGGTTTCTGCACCTTATGGAGGCGGGTATTCACAACCTGCCTATCCCCCTACTTACGGCTTTGTAGCTCCTTCTAGTCAAGGTCCACCTTATTATGGTACTTCGGCACCACCCTATACGGGTCATACGGGAGGAGGTCACTATGGCCAAGGTCATGGTGGTAATCAATCCTATATGAACCAGGGAGCGGTCCAAATACCTAATCATTCGAAGCTCCCTTTCCTCGCAACACTCAATTTACCTGACTTATCAAGAATTACGAATGATCCTGTAGCTCATGACCCGGCTTGGCCGGTTGTCCCTACCAAGATTCCTTCGGATATACCTAAATTCGAAGGCAAACCAGGAGAGGATCCAAGTGAACACGTTACAACATTCCACCTATGGTGCTCTTCCAATTCATTGCATCAGGACTCAGTCCGCTTGAGACTATTTCAACGCACCCTCACAGGGCCTACGGCGAAATGGTATATAGAGTTACCTAGGGGTGCCTTTACTTTGTTCGATGATCTTGCGATGACTTTCCTTAATCACTTCCAACTACTAGTACGATATGATGTCGCTACTGAACTCTTGTTGACATTTCGGCAAGATAAAGCCACCCATATTTCTAATCATATTCAGGAGTGGCGTAGACGGAAGAGATTAATCAAAGCCTTTATACCGCTGGAATTCCTCGTTGAGTGGTTCCTCAAATCGTTATTGCCATATATAGCGAAGGATGTTTCTACATCCGGAGTGCAGAATGAGGAACAAGCAATCTTTAGGGTGCAGGAACTGGACTTGATCTATGCTTAGTCTGGTTTGTTATATGATATTATACCCAACACTCCTTGTTCGAGTTTTGATCCCAAGGTCAAGCCTGGCCCACATGCCGATGGCATTGTGGGTTGTGCAAGTAAAAAACCTGCAGGTTCGGTTGCGAAACAAGTAGCTCAGTTTTCAACCAACCAATTTGCCTCAGGACAAGCTACGGCTTCGTCTCAGCCTACCCAAACGGCGAATGTACATGCTGTGCAATCGTCGGACCAGAAGGGTAACCAGCAACCCGGATGGAATCGAAAGAAGGGTAAAAATAATAAGAAGGGTGGGAATAAGAATGAAAATGCCAATAACAATGACAAGAACAATAAAAATGCTGGGGGGGACAAGCAGAATAAACGTAAGGTTAAGTTTCCTTGCAAGCTATGTAAGGAAGATCACCTCACTTACTTGTGCCCTAGGATGGATGAAGCTTCGAAGTTCATAGCACAGGGCCCAGCTGTGTTAACAAACCCTTTACCGCATAACCAAAATATGAACACGAAGTCCCAGGACCAATCTAGTGATGATGATCCACCTGAGACTAGTGGTCGTGGGTGCATTAATATGGTCCGTGCCGCGAAGGTTGTGACGCGTGCGAAAGATTATACTTAGTCGCAACCCAGCCCAGGCAAAGAACCTGATCCACCAGGAACTCCTTTGCGCATTCCGAAACCGGCTGACAAACCGGTGGATAAGCCTGCGGATAAACCTGAAGCTACACCTCGCATTCCGAAGGGGGTACTTAAGCGCTCAGGGCATAATCCAAATGCTCGAGCCACCCAGAACTATTCAGTTGTCGAGGACTTGGGTCATACTCCTTGTGCGATGTCTGCATTGGAGGTGCTTCAGAGTTGTCCGTCGCAAAGGAAGGCTTTGCTTTCCGCCCTTGGTGTGAATGGTGATGATTCTTCCTCAATGATCAAATTTGAAACCGCAGGACATCAGCCTCGCTTGCCCTATTATGTGTCCCTTTTGATACATGTGGAATGTCTTAATATGACCATCAAGTGGACTGTGATTGACGAGGGCGCTGCTGCTTCTGTGATGTCTTTGTCTTGTTGGAAGGGTCTTGGTTCTCCTGAGTTGTCAAAGTCTACAACCATGTTAACTGATTTTGATGGGAGATTGTTTAGGCTGCACGGTATACTTCCTTCTCTTAAAGTCCGTTTGGGAGGGAAGACCGTTGCGATAGAGTTTGAGGTGGTTGATGCGCCCCTTGACTACAATCTCTTACTGGGAAGGAATTGGATGTATAGTATGCAAGACGTTGTGTCTTCCATGTTTCGTGTAGTATGCTTTCCTCATAATGGGAAGATTGTAACGATTGACCAAATGGAATTCAAAAATCCGCCTGTTACTGCATCGTCAGGAACTTCGGTTCCAAAAGTTGAACATTCCCAGCTGGCAACTGGGAGTGTGGGTGTAGGAATGTATCCCTCCCTTATGGGAACCTTTAGTTGTTCTGCACCCGTCCTCATGATAGGGTCAAGTTTCGGTGGTGCTTCCACGTCTACGAGATTGGTGCCTTTTCGCACATGTCATATGGGAGATCCTTGGATCCTCCCTTCACTGAGTCCTTCTAGTGAGTCCATCGAGACGAGTATGCCGTTGCCTGCAGTTATGATAGCTTACCAAGCTAATATTGAATCTGCTGCAGTGCCTTGTTCTTCCTCTTCACGGATGGAGGAGGAAGACCCCTATGTGCTGCCGGCATGGGCGGTACAGTCTTCTCATGCCCACGACTGTCTTGATACGGTTTTCCCTTCAGATGAAGCGATTATCGAGGCTATGTCAGGAGTTGAGCCACCATGGGAGGAACTTCATCATCGATCATATTTCCTTCCAGAGCTTGACCTTTTGGAGCATGAGAATTATAGGTAGATTCTTAGTCAGAAAGTTGGTAGACCTATGGTTCCATTAAGCTCTCCTGGTCAGATGGCTGATGGAAACATGGCGAACATATCATCGACCATTCCTATCAACATTTCTCGCAATCCTAGTTGATTGAGAATGTTTATATTGGGGAAGATTGTTCCTAAGATGAGATTCGTGAGTATACCGAGCTATTCAAGGAGTTCCCCGATGTTTTTGCTTGGTCTTACGATGAGATGCCAGGGATTGACCCTCGAATTGTCGAACATGAGATTAAAACTTACCCCAATTCTAAGCCTGTTCGACGGTGTTTACGCGCCGTGAATCCTAGAAAAGCACCCGCCATAAAGGCAGAGATAGAGAAACTATTGAAAGCAGGTTTCATCTATCCCGTTCCCTTGACGGAGTGGGTTTCAAATCCCGTTCTGGTACATAAGAAGCAAGGAGCGATCCGTATATGCACTGATTTCCATGATTTAAATCGTGCATGTCCTAAGGATAACTTCCCCACACCATTTATAGATCAGATTTTGGATGAGTGTGTGGATAGCGAGGTGTTCTCCTTCATGGATGGATTTTTCGGATATAATCAGATTCAAATAAAACCCGAGGACCAACACAAGACCGCATTTATTTGTCCTTGGGGAAATTTTGCATATCGGAAGATGCCTTTAGGCCTTAAAAACGCCGGAGCTACGTTTTAGTGGGCGATGACCTTGATTTTCCACGATCTCAAGTCCATCATTGAAGTATTTTTGGATGACCTCGCTGCTCATTCTCGCATGAGGATGCGTCATTCGTATCACTTGAGATTGGTTTTCAAAAGATGCCAGCATTATGCTGTTAGATTGAACCCTGATAAGTGCATCTTTTGCATGAAGTCAAGTCGTCTGTTAGGATTCATCATTTCCAAAGAGGGGATAAGAGTCGACCCTTTGAAGGTGGAGGCAATACTTCAGTTGTCTCCCCCGAGAAATATTCGTCATCTTCAGTGTTTGCAAGGCATGGAAAACTTCCTACGAAGATTTGTATTCAATTTCGCCAATTTGACTAGAGGCTTTATGCGTCTCTTGAAGAAGGATACTCCCTTTGAATGGGATGAGCAAGCCCAGGAGTCCTTTGATGCACTTAAGCGAGCCCTAGCATCGGCCCCGGTGATTAGTCCTCCGAATTATAGCCGTGATTTCATATTATATGTGGCCGCGTCTTTAGAGACGATTGGGATGGTATTGGTTCAGGAGGATGAGGAGCTCCAGGAGCATGTCATTTATTATCTGAGCCGAAACCTTATTGATGCAGAACTTCGATATTCTCATGTCGAGAAGCTTTCCTTAGCTACCGTACATGCGGTGCAGCGTTTGAGACATTATATTCTCCTTCGCCAAACCTTGGTTGTTTCCCATGTCAATCCATTTCAGTTCGTCCTCACACGAAGGATGATTGGGGGAAAATATAATAAATGGATTGTCATCCTACAAGAGTTTGATCTCAAATTTGTTTCAGCAAAATCGAAGAAATCATTGATCTTTGCAGAGCTTATATCGGATTTTCCAAACGAGGCTGAAGAGGCGGTATGTGAAGATACGTTCGTAGATGAACACATTTTCTTAATCTCAACAGCTGACCCATGGTACGGGGATATCATTGTATATCTACAAACACAGAGGATCCCTACTCACCTCTCACGAGATGAGCGACGTCGGTTACATCATGTTTCCAAGAACTACCTCATAGTGGACAATACTTTGTACCGCCGTGGAGTAGATTCCCTTTTATGACATTGTTTGACTCATGAAGAGGCTGAGGTAGTGCTTAATGATTGCCACGGAGGGGCGTGTGGTGGTCATTTATCAGGGCTTTCTACAGCTCCGAAGATTTTGAGAGCAGGATATTTCTGGCCGTTGATCTTCAAGGATTGTATTGAAGCGGTCAAGAGGTGCCACCCTTGCCAGGTGTTCGCATGTAACATGCGCTCGAAGCCTGCCCCGTTACACCCTATTATCACCGCCGGTCCCTTCACCAAGTGGGGGTTGGATTTTATGGATTGCAACCCAGCCTCGGCTGGGGGGCACCATCATATTATAGTAGCTGTTGATTACTTCACGAAATGGGCAGAGGCAATGCCTACTATCAAATCTGACGGTGAGACAGCCGCTCATTTTGTATTCAACCAAATTATTACTCGGTTCGGGATTCCAAGAGAGCTTGTCACTGACCATGGCTCGCACTTTCAGAACCGTATGATGGAAGAGTTAGCATCCAAGCTAGGGTATAAGCAAGAGCACTCCTCTTCTTACTATCCTCAAGTGAATCGACAGGTTGAAGCAGTGAATAAGTCACTTAAGTCCATTCTCCAATGAACCATCGCACAAAGCAAGACGAACTAGCATATCATGTTGTACCCTGCTTTGTGGGCGTATCGAACCGCGGTTAAGACTGCCACTGGTTTTTCTCCATATCAGCTTGTCCATGGAGTGGAGTCGATTTTATCGGTTGAATGCGAAATTCCTTCGTTGAAGTTAGCCGTATAACTCTTACTAGACACTTCACCTTTGGAGGAGCGTTTGGTCCACCTTGAGCAACTCGATGAGCAGCGTAGAGATTCCTTGGTGGCTTTAGAAATTAATAAGCGTCGGGTAAAGGCCCAATACGATAAGTCTGTCCGCCCAAGAGTGTTTAGTGAGGGAGACTTGGTCCTTTTGTGGGATCAATCGAAAGAACCCTTGGGGGCAGGGAAGTTCAATCCTATGTGGCGTGGTCCTTACGTAGTCAAGCGTGTCTTAGAGAAGGGTGCCTACGAGTTAGTGGATTACGAGGGGATAGCCTTGGCAGAGCCTAGAAATGGGCTCTACTTAAAAAATACTATGCACGATCTTTTGCCAAGGTTGTTTGTTGTATATTATTTTACAACTTTTTTGCATAGTTAGGTCTTCTTTATCGTGATCGGGTTTGTGATTAGTTTTCGTTTTTGTGGCAGATGTCAATGGAATCTTCCACCTTTATAGGATTCGCGGATGGTGCAAGCCGTCACACTCAACACTCAGCCTCAGCTACTTGGGTGATCTATACTCCTATGGGTTGAGTACTGTCTTCAGGAGGTTTATGTTTACAGCCATCTTCCAACAATATTGCTGAATATAGTGTCGTTATCGAGCTTCTGCGTGATGCCATTTCACATGGTGTCCTCTCTCTTGAGGTACATCTTGATTCAGAGTTAGTAGTGTCACATCTCAATGGTTTGTACCATGTTAGAGATCCTACGTTATTAAGGAGATTCTTGCGAGTAAGATTGTTAGAACGACAATTTGAGAGTATCACATATATACACATTCCTAGGAATTATAATCAAGTTGCTGATTCATATGCTAACTACGTGTTAGATTGGCATTTGTCTCATTCGTAATAATCAATCATAAACACATTTTTACACATGTAAATAAATAAGACGGTCACAATAAAACTTTTTTATATATATACATCAAAATGTGGTGATACATAGCGTCATAATACAAAAGTGGAGCTTTCACAGCTTCCATCATATACACGGTAGTACAAAAGAGATATGCTCCTAGATGTCTAGTCCTGTGGAGGAGGGGGGTTGTGATCATGATATGTCACTATGGCTCTAGCCAGCTGCCGGAACAAGCGCACCCGTGCGCGTGGCACACCCACCACCTATCGCTGCATAGCCTCTGGCAAGTCCTCGACTTGCGCCATAGGAACCATGTGAGTCAGTCGCACAAAGTTGGTATGAATGTTTTGGAGCATTCGCTCTGCATCCACACCAGTGATGTCGTCTCCTCTTCCCCTCCGTCTGTGACGTGGGAATCCCTCTGGTCGCCGTGGACCCACATCTGCGCATGAAAGGTAGATGTCACTATGTATTGTCACCCAAAAACATGTCTTTTTGGTTTCATATAATCAAGAAAACACAAAAAAATTAAATAATTCAAAAAATTTTAAAAAAATAGCGAGGGTTGAGATTCATTACCTATGTCTCCGAATGCTGACCCTGGTGGTAATGGCATATCCGAATCACCCTGGAAATCTATCCCCCCATAGGGGTAGTCATCTATAGTGACGATCTGTCGTCGCCACCATGGGAAAAAGTCGGCTGGATAGGGGTTGGCCACCCTACCACCCCCTAGTCTGTGCATCGCGTCTGCCCAACGTCGTTGGGCCGGATATCGAACCCCGTGGAGAGGAACATCCACTCTAGGGCTCAATCCTAGAACCCGCTCGAAGAAGAACATGCTCAGTATGCTGCTGAACCCGAAGTTCCAGATCCTACCTGCCTTACACTCACTGAGCTGATGTTTCATATTGCCCAGTAGTGTAGTACTCCAGTCGTATACGGTCGGTACCATACACTCCACCGCATAGTACATCTATGCTCGAGAGGCCTGATGGAGTGATGCTATGCCTGCTATCCTACCCAGTGTCAGTAGAATGGCCTTTAGGCCTAATACCTGTATACCATTGATGGGAACTTGAATTCCCACCTTCTCCGTCTGTAGGTAGCAGTACACTGCTATATACTCGTCGATAGTAAGCCCGTGACCTAGCCCACCTCTGGAACGAAGGTTCACTACCTCCCCCCATCTAGATAGACCTGTGATGAAATAGATATCCTCCACCTCAATGGTGAGTGACATACATTCTATCCAGAAATACTCTGAGTCTGGATCCCAGTAGTCTACTAGCATCTGTAGCAGCCCTGGTTTGGCCCTCAAGCCACCTAGGCACCAGAACTTATAGAGTCCACATGCACGTATTACTTGCTGAGCCCTTACATCATCTCTTACAGCCTCTTCTACTTCACCATGCTCGCGTTCTCGCCATTCAAGCACCATCTTGCATGAGAAATTGACCAAATGTCCATTAAATTTCTTTAAAATTAACTTGTGCGGCGTCATACGCGGCTGTTTGCAAAACAGTCGCGTATGTACACGGTTTCTAGCCCCTTTTCTGTGTATATACAGCCATATACGCGGAAAAAGCTTCGATATCTGCGTGGGTCATGGCGCTCATGTCAGTTTGGCCTTAACTCGCTCATTTGACGGTGAAAACTTGAAAAAATTGTATTGAAATGCAAGCTGGGAACACGAGTAAGTACCTGGAAGAAACGGTTCTGAATTCCGCCGGTTGAATCCCCTGGAATTCGCAGTTGAATATCAGAGCTCCAATGGGTAAAAGTTTCAAATGAATTCTATTTCTTACTATTTATAGAAAATTTTTGAAATTTTTGAAATTTTTTACCCCCTTTTATATAGTTTTGACCGTTTATAACCATTTTGGACCGTTTCTGACATAATTTGTGATGTAGATGACCGTTTTTAGTGCCGTTTGAGCCGTTGGATTGACCCGTTCGTACTCTTCACAGGTATAATGTCTATACTGGCATATAGGTTAGGTCCACCACCGTTTGCATTTTGCATGACCTTATGACCATGACACCATAACCTTAGGTACGAACCCACTCTATTATGTCACGGAACCTTCTTGCTGTTATAGAAGTGGCATGATACGAGTGGTAGAGCCTCACCTTACATGGGTACCCTAGTTAGCGCCCTATTTGCATTTGGTGCCCATGATGATGTTTCTCCTTTTTAGGGTGTGGGAGTCCGTTGTATAGTACCACCATGACATTTAGCAAGAGCCTCATACTCCTCTTGATCTTATGCTGGCCCATTTTCCCCTGGACTCCCCTTATGACAAGTTGTGAATGCATTATCATGAGCTTTGCCTGTCTTATTGAGATTTATGTTGGCTCCCCTGACATTGCGTTTCAGCCATATAGCCCGAGCTTGTCTCATGTCTAGCCATGCAGAGCCATTTTATATATCCTTCACAGCTTGATTTCCCTTTTTACCGGGAGGGGATTTTCCCCCGAGTGTCGATATCCTACACATGTATCCTTGCATTGAGCATAGGTATGTTCCACTGCATGGAACTAGTTTGTTTTCCCTTATGACACTCGTCTCCTCCTAGTCTGTAACTATAAAGCTAGTTTATTCTTTTTTCAAGCTTTTCAAATAACTGAAAAAGACCAAAAAAATCAAAAAACCAAAAAGCCGGACAAGAAAAGATATTATCTTTGGCAGCTGTCGAGTCGTGTCGCCTTCGAACAGAGCACTGTATATCACATCCGTTGGTTGGGTTATAGTTTGACTTTAGGAGCTGTACTCGTTTATCTAAGTTTATCTCCACCGACTAGTTAAGCTTCCAGTCCCTATGGAGCCTCTATTGATGCCTCCTACGTCATAGAGATGTCCCAGTTTGTATATCGAGTTTATGCTGCCTCTTTTCAGTCACCATACGTCGTTATGCTCTTGTTCGAAGGAAGTTGAAACCTGAGTCGGCCATTCCTCAGTTATCTTGACTTTGCATATCGGCCATTCCCAGTACAGTTACTGGTTCGTGCACCTTATGATCGAGTCCTTCCACATCATACAGCTTTGCTGAGTACCTCGTGTTGGATGATGGGGGATGCCTTAATGCCCTCCTTCCAGCGGATTTCATCCCATCGACTTCAGATCATTTATTCTGGGATTGGAGTCTAGAGTCATTCTGAGTGCCTTGAGACTTGTAGTCATCAGTGGCAGGTTCTCTCGCCATCGACAGTTTTGGGAATACATCAATGTCCCCTGATCGATGGACTCTCTCAAGTGTTCGACCTCAACACATTTATTCACACTTGTTAGTTTGCACTCTAGTACCTTGATTCCCATTTTCATTATCGGTGGGTAATCTCGCATCTGTTAACGGTATACATCAATGAATGGTAATCAGACGATGGACTACTATGTTCGACCTCGACACCTCTATTCGCATAGTAGGACATGTACTTGTAGCGGTTTGTGTAGAAGACCTTCCAGTTTGGTGGCATCCACTATATGCTACCTCCTTGATCGTGCCAGTGTTCATGAGATTTCAGCTCTCGTGACTTGATCCAGTGTATGTCAGACATTTCCAGCCTATGGAGATCTTGATCTATTATATATCTTCAGCCTATGGAGATCATGGTCCGTTATATGTTGTATATCTTCATCATGGAGATTCTGATATATGTATATTGTACGTGGCGATGACCACATATGTTCTATCATGTTTCATGCCTATTCATGGCCATTGTACTCTTATGTATCCGGGACTGCTAGATGTATTTGCAGATTATATGCAGAGTTGTATTATGGTATTATGCTGATTGGGTGGCTAATCTTCCATTTGGGTACCTTCATCACTTCATTTCTGGGATGGACTTATAATGTATTTCGGCCATCGTATAACCCCTCTGATCTCATACATTAGGGGGCATCTGTTATAGCGGATTTCGCCACACTAGGTGAATCACACATTGTATGGCCTTCCCCTGTCCCACTATAGACTCATTAACCCCCATGGACCACTTTTTATCTTTTGATGTAACCTTGACCATCCCTAAAAACATTATAAAAATGATATACGCGGCCTTTTCCCCGATAACCGTGTACATACTCGGGTATTCCCTCTATAGTCGCGTACATCGTGATGTGTGCATAGTCCAAAACATTTTGGAGTTTTCCTTGACTTGGATCCGACTCATATGACTCATGGCCTTCCATATGCCTTGAGATCGCATGGATTCAACCTTTCAAAACCCCTTTGGAAAGCTATATAAGGAACCCCTTGGTACATTGAAAGCATGAGAGAACTTTGAGACTAACAAAACTATAGTCCATTGTTGCCAGAACTATACTTGAGTCTGCATCCCTTTGTCCCTTTGGAGCACTGTTGTGTTCTTTCCAAGCTTTCCTTTGTTAGTGAGCTTGCTATTGGAGTGATGGAGGATTGAGGTGGTGGAGGCCCAAGTTGGGGATTCAGTTTCTCCGGTTCGCAGACGTGCCGTCAGAGGTTGTCACTTGTAATCTCTGATTCATATTAATAGAAATATCTTTTCTTGTCCAGTAATGTGTATTTGAATGAGTGTTGCATCCATTGGAATATGTCAAATGCTTTTACATTATTGATTATATATGCTAGAATAGATCTAACACCATGAAATATAGTATGCTTGTATTGTTTACTTGTTGTTGAGGACGTGCTATAACAATTCAAGCTGAAGATTGGAAAGCTCAACGGGGTTCTACTTCAACCGTCCGGAATAAGGTACGAGGTTCGATCCTTTAGTGTTAGATTGTTTTATTTCTATTGCATATTGGGGAAAGATTGATTTCTGGAGTCTAGCTATTTGTTGTGGTACCCCAAGCCATAGGAATTTCTCTCCGTAACACTAGGATTTCGCTTCCTCCCCCTTCTCAGTATCTCCATTGAATGTTGGTGGTTTAATCTTTTTAAACTCCCCAGAAATTTCCTCATAAGGTTTATATTTTCTCTTTTTAGTATAATGGTTGTCATCACTACTATCACTAGTGGAATGAAAATTACGTTGATCACCAAATACCTCTAAAGATGAGCTGCTTTCATTTTTAGTTTGTTTAATCTTTTTATTTTTATGTTGATGACTTGTATCTTTTGAATCAGCTCTTTTACCCCTTCCCTCAGTTTGAAATCTTTCTGTTAGGATCTGATTTAGCTCTTCCTGAGCCCTCAAAATCCTTTCATTCTCTCATTTAACAGATTTCATTTCCGATTTTAAGTCTTTTACTGTTTGTAAAAGTTATGAGGAATTAGTGGTTAGGTCTTTATGTATAGGGTCTCTTGGTAAGTTTTCTTGTTCAGTAAATGGAGATTCATCTTCTGCATATTCCTCCAGCCTTTCCATACCTATTGTTAAACTTCATAAACAATTTCTCTGTTTAATAACATTAAAAGAAAATAACATCAGCAAAATAATTTAAATTCACTGTTTCATAAAAAGCAAGTTGGGCTTCATCAAGGCCTAGTGTTTGAACCTTGTGCTCTGATACCACATGTCATAACCCCAAATTTTCACAAAAATTAAAATTTTTTGATGTAACATAAATTGTCTATAGTCACAGTTTGTTAACTGCTAGCGGCTAACGGAAAAATGAAACAGTTAATAAAAGTATGATTAACTCAAACACATAAAGTTAATACTATTTTAATTTTGATATGTGATGTAATTAATCTGCATTCAGTTGTTTCTAGCTGTACTAATGATTTGATTTTGTCAAGTAGGTGAGAAGTTATATTCTAACCGGGGCTTACTTAACAATTGCTAACTCGACTGGATTTCTGGATCTTATAGGTTCAACAGGTAAGTTTTTAAACAAGTAGGAGTTTATTACAACGTTAAATCCATATATCATTTCTTTAGCGTTTATAAACTGCTAGGGTAAAAGTTTGCTTAATAGAATTCAAGGATACTACGAGGTAAAGTAACTTTTCTTTACTTGTTTTTTGCAACTATGTCAGTATTTTAAATTTATGTCGTAATGATCAATAACTTTTCCATACTTATTTTCTTTTATCAGAATGACTTCTACTTTAAATAAATCTTCTTTCCACCTATACGCTAAGTTATTTATCAGTTCTTCATAGAGCTCATAGTTTAGTATATCAACACTCTTACTGAAACACGAGTTTATTGCTGTTGCTATTTCTAGAATTTTTCAACATTGCTTATAAGTATGGAAATAAATCTAAGGCCTTCGAAGAAAAAAGCTTACAATAGAACCCTTATCTTTACTTTTAATTAAGCTTTAGTAGGGGAAATATATCAGCTTATTATTGTACTATATTTATAAATGATCATTTGCACAATTGTCTTCAAGTTGTGATTCCTAACTTCCAAGTTTCTTCATGACATAAGTAATGTGGCGAAATTACATTACCATATTATTTATTTATAATACATAGTGATGCTATATTTATTCCTGGATAGTTTTACTATCTTTTACTATCAAGTCTAATCTAGCCTTGGTTTAATTCATTTAGAGCTTTGGTTCATTATGGAGACCTAATGATTACAAACTTCCAAGAAGTTTATCTTACTCTAAGGTACTATAGACTATACATATAAGTGTAAGAGTTATTTCAAGGTGTAAACACTTTTGATTTTTATATACACCTTGTTGATTTATAAACTAAATTCTTACCATTAGGGTTTACATAAAACAAGTTCTAACAACATAGTCTTACATTGTAATGTTTGAATAAATGATTATTATTAGAACTAGTAACTTATGATCAAGCGCATATACCCTACAATGGGTCTTTCCATAGTTGTTATTTTACCAACGAAAGATTTCAAGGTCTACATAAAACAAGGGTTAATGATGCAATATAAATCTTATTCTTTTCCATTGCTTACCTTATGGTTTATCTTTGTAATGATATGTTTTGACTTTATAACTACATTATCATTGTAGTTACTAATTAAATTATTGACAATAATTTGTTGTCTCGACAATGCATTGACAACTATATCATTCGACCCACTGTGGACTGAATAATTTCATGGGCATGTGGAACAACCACCACCGTGCAATGCATGATTTAAAAGCCTACAACGCAACCCTAAATTCTCATTCTTCGTCGAGGGTTTGGTCTTGGTACTGTTTGGTTTTACTCATGAGGGCTCGCTTGTTCTCGTCTCCAGCTCCATTGTTGGTGTGTAAAGGAGTGTTGCCACTCTAGTTTGTGCATTGCGAGATTGACAGCTTGCATTTGATTTTCTTTCTGCATGCATTATGCTGCTGTGAGGGTAGTGTTACTCTGTTAGTAGTTTTTAGTGTCGATTCCTTTTGTGGCCAAAGCCAAAACTTTTATCTTGCTCCAACATTTGTGTAGTATGTATTGTGATCCCTGTCACCTTTGTCATAGGTGAGCACGAAGGTTTGCACTGTTTGTTGTGCTGGTTCGTTTCCTCCTTAACTCCAGATTCCTTTGCTTCCAGCTAAAGAATTTATCTTACAAATGTTATAAATTTCAAGTTACAATTACAGTTATAAAACTCAGTTTCTAATAAATATTTTTGGTCTTCACTTGCAGGTTACAGTTCCCCTTTTCACTTGGAAGAATCCTCTTCACGTTTGGATTGACATCAAGACCAACAGGTTAGCCCTGGTCACAATGTGGCAACTCCCTGCTTGTAAAGATTAGGGGAAAAGGGTTTCAATTGGAGAAGAAATACATCTTCGGTTCCTTTGGTGTTTTAAATGCTTAGCTCAGTTGTTATTTAGTTTTTGGTTATTAAAACCCTTGCCTGTAGTAGGGTCTCTCTGGCTTCGATGTCGTGACTTGTATTTCACTTTTCTTGACTTAATAACAGGTTTACAGCCTTATGACTAAGTAATGTCATACTCGGTTGCTTACTATGTGGAAGTTCATCTATCTTCATGGTTTTAATGGTTCTCTATTTCAAATAACCTGATAAATTATACATTGCCTTATAAAGGATATTACAATAATTGAAGTTTTAATAATTTGATTGTTAGTTTTGTTTTCAAACCATTGCCATAATGCTGGGAAAAACCAGCCTTGAGCTGGGTGAAGTAATTTGGTTATATCTTTAGGCTTTCGTCCTGATAGAGTAATACATTTGGTTTCTAGAAAAAAAGAAAGATTTTAGTTTCGAGCTCTGTTTCATTTATGCAATAGTTTTATAACCTATAAATTATGGTTCTGTATATTTAGAGTCTTTCCTTCTTCGACCATTAATAATGATAATTACTATTTAATGTTTCTCTTGTAAATAGATAAAGTTAATGTGAAGACTGTAAGCTGAGTCATAAGGTAAAATTTATTTATTTGCACTTATCAATTAGGATAGAATACTAGGGTTACTGTAGAAGAACCCTTGTATAAATATATTCTAAACTGTATTAGATGTGTTGGTTTTCATTTACCTCATTTTCGTTGTTATAATAGTATTGAAATTATTTATCCTGTTAAAATATTTTCTTTTTAAATAAATGAGTTTATAAAAAAATGCTGTAAGTTCTTGATATAAGACTGTATTGAGTCTAGTGCATACATGATAGTATTCTAATTTTTAATTTGTTTATTTTGTTTTAAAAAATACTTTTATAAAAAGAATGAAAGTAGAACTAGGGTTTGACCCTTAGTTTAAACTTACACAGATTTAGAGCTTGTCTCGTAAATAATTATTTCTTGAATAAGTAAGTTCCTAGCTTTAATCTATTTATTGTTTACATTTAACTTTACATTTGTTTATTGCTTTGTTACTTAATAAAGATTCAGAGTTATGTAATGATTAAAACATTAACTCTGTAACTTTGATTATTTCTTTATTAATAATGTTTGTAAACATAATCCTATTCTAGTACATATTAATAATAGTTTATGATAAAGATTTAACTGTGTTTAATACCTTGTTGGATACTTAACTCTATCCCTATAATTTTTATTGTATCAGTATATTTCTTTACTATAACTCTATTGTAGTACTGCTATTTATTTTCCAACAATTTTACATAGAGATGCTCATTAAAACAATAAACATAAATAACCAGAACACTGTTCTTTTTAATAATAACTTATACACTGAATTAAATTACTCTATTATCTACAGAATGCAGAACCATATCTATTATTTTCAATCTCTTATCATTTTCTTTAGTTTACTTTAAATATTCTATCTGTGCTGGAGTACGGCTTGGTTTTGCAGGTGTGGAAAAACACAGTCTGGAAATTATTTCCATTCTAACACATTACTTTTCAAATTCATTTCTTCAATAATCTAAAAAGAGTACTAAATTCTAACATTTTACAAACTGAATATTTAACATTCATATAATAGTCAGACTCAGATTTATTTAACTAGCACAATAAAACAAAATAATGTAGAACCTATTTAGGACAGATGACAACAACATTCCTCCCTACCAATCTCCTGGAGAGCGCTCAAACAACGCTTCCTCAGGACCCCTGAGCCTGTTCCTAGTCTTCTTGGCTGAGAAATGGTGGAGAATGAAAACAATAGACTAGTCCAATATCTCAGTAACACACTCTGCTCTTAGCAGTATGATCTTCAGCTTAAAATCTGCAACTAGATCAATCAGCAGTTATCCCCTCAAACATTTTCCAGATTCCCTTCCATTGAATTTCTATGAAGTACATTCATTCAACCTAAATGATCACCTCTCTAGAATGAGTAGCCCCAGCTCTCTTCAATAGGAATTTTTATAAATATTGCCTAGGTCTTTTGGGTCAGTTTTCATTAATTGAGCCACCTCCTTTGATTTCATTTTCTTGGGGAATCATGCCCCCAAATGTATGGAGGTTTCCACATGCAACAGTTGGAAGTGGTTTGAGGATGCTGCTACATGTCAGTTTGCTCTCCACCCAGTCTCCTCCACCAATTTTACCAGTAAACACTCTTTTAACATCTCTCCTAAGGTGTTGTCTCCTCCTTTATTTATTTATAAATAAATTATTTAGAATTACATTAAATATCTTTGACTCTGCTGAGTCATCAATTACAACTTAGCATAAAATTTAACATATTGTCCTCAAATAATATCAAATGATACAAAATTGTTTTTTTTTTTGTGCAAAATTGGGGCATGTGACAACTAGATACCCCAAAGGCTAATCCTTTAAGTCACAAACACTACAACAAAGTAAAAAAATTCATTGATATAAAAAATTATTGGTTAACTTCTTTCACAAAGTAGTCAAACTTATTTCTTTATTACGTATATTGATTTTTTTTAATACATAAGATAATTTTTTGAATAATTATGAAAGTCCAATTTTTTTTTCAAATTTAGCTACTTTTGTATTAACATGTATACGGAAAATAAAATTAGTATTGTTCATAAGTTGTGTATTGACCAAATTGTTATTTTCAAAAAAAAAAAAACATTTTTTTAATATAATTATCTTCTAAAGGAAAGCCACTTACTAATTTTAAATCACATGTCAAATATCTCGCAAAGCTTATACTTAGAATATTTTTAACTAACCTTGCTAGGATTGAAGGAATACTTCAAACTAACATAAGTTACTACTTTAATGCAAAGGAGATCATTACAATCCTTTAGTCATGGTAACCATGTATAGGCTAGCAACAACATAAATCCTAAGGTCAACTCTAAATATAACAATACCACAATTATGTCCATTTCGCTTGTGTATTAAAGAATTGAACACTTACTTTCTTTCACCATAACCATGGTTATTGTTGAACCTCCAATTTTACATCCCTGAAATTAATGAGATAATATAAAGGCCACTCTGATATTACCCACAACATTTCCTTGTATACTTCCAATAACATTTTCCTTGTATACTTCCAATAACATGTTCATTGGCCTTATCTATAGCATGTGAAAGACCCTTGGGAGTGCACACCAACCTCCTTAGATAGTTTCCTTACAGACATAATTCTTTAAGCAAGAAACATTTTGAAAATCTATGATATACTTGGATTCTAAAGGTGTTGTATTTTGCATAATTAATTTGGTGTTATGAGTGAGTGTCATACAACACATGCCGAGAACATTTTATGCCTAATTTAAGTTTTTTTTTTTTAAATTTGAAGAAACAAAACCTAACTTTTTATATTATTATTAATTTAAGTTTTTTTTTTTTTAATTTGAAGAAACAAAACCTAAGCTTTTATATTATTATTATTATTATGTAAATAATTTAATAATAAAAATATATTAAAATTATTTATTTAATGTAATTTAATTACACCGATATGTGTTTATATCTTAGAATTTGGGATGGAATAGAGCTTATACTTTTCATATATTTCACCAACCTACTAGTTCCCTAGGTTGAGATGGAAACATAAATTTTGTAATAAGGGGCTATGGGAACCAAAAGTACTTTAGTTTATGATATTTACATTTAAATGGGCCACATAAATGATAAATGCTAAGAAAATAAGGTGGGATGAGGTCATGAATACACTTAGAAGCTTGTGGAGCCTTTGGGTGGCTAGATTTCCCACACACTTGGCATGATATTCTTCCAAATTCGAACACATGGATAATGTAACATTATTGGAGGGTGATTTGGTTTCAAATAGAATATAATTATCCAAGGAATTCATATTAGTAAAGGAGAGTAACTCCCATGGAAGAGGAAGAGACTAGAAGACAATGTGTGCCACTTGGAAAGAGATTACGTGCACTTTATGACAACAAATGATGAAAGATTCTATGACAAGTATGACAAATTCAGACCTGATTGAAGTCATATGAAAATTATGACATGACAGGTATAAAACAATCCACCTAGAGGTCAAATTTTGGAGTTATAGGAATTCATTCGAATTGGGGAAATAATTGGAGCATGAAGAGGAAGACAAGTGTCATAGGAGTTACTAAACCACTAATATGAGTTGGAAGAAGACATGGAGGGAAAATTGACCTTAGGAGGCCTCATGTAGTTAATAAAAGGATTTCATGAGGAAAGAGAATATATTTTTATTATTTTTTAATTGGCCTTTGTAATTTTGGAGAGCTTTTGCTTGTCCATCGCATGGTGAGTGTTCACTATCCCTGCTTGTGACCCAATTTCGAGTGAGTTGGATTCCTTTAAAAGTTGGTTGATGGAGAGTCCATTCAGAAATATAATTGGAGATTAATGAATTCTTTTTAGTTGTATTTTTAATTTCCATACATCTCAAATTATCATCTATCTCCCTATTCTCTCATTCCTTCTTCTCCATTCCTCGGGACTCTCATGTTGAGGGTACACTTGTTGGAGTGGTGCTTGCACTTTGCTGAGTACATTTGATGCCTAATATTTGATATATGATGTAGGGATCTGTAATATTATTTCCATATTATCTATAAGTTGAAATATCAGAAATATATGTATGAAAGGATTGCATTCCCATGCTCTTGAATAACTAGTTTTTATGGATTTGGCTTCCTTCTTGAAGTAGTTTTATCTAAGATTTTTGTGAGGGATATTATCTATGTTTGATTATGTTGTGACACAAATATATGATGTATTAATATATTATTTCATGTACCTATTATTTGTGGCTCGAATTCAATAAATCCATATGTGAAATGCTTGCAATTCCATGTTATTAAATCACTAGTTTTAATGTATTTGACTCCCATACTGAATGAGTTGTATACCAGAATTGTATGAATGTATTTATATTATTTTTAATAATTTTTGGTAATTAATTTGTGTTCTATATATGTTCTCTATATTTCACATGTAATGTGAACCTTCAACTCTACCCTTCCTATGCCAAAATCGAGCTAGCTATGTAATTTCCCCATAAGCAATTTCCCTGAAAGTGGTCATGTGAATGTTGCAATTTATACTGAGTTTACAAAGATAATAACCAAGATTAATTGAATATTCTTATGTATTATATTCATCCCCATACTTTTTTCTCAAATTTGGTAGGGTCGTACTGCATTTGGAGACCCAAAAGTAGCATCCGCCCTTGGGGGTTTCAACATTGATTTCCTAGTGTTTTTGTCCTTATTTCCATATGGAAAAAATAAAGTTTTAGAATTAATTGGAAAGAATATAAGAATTAATATTATGCATTAGGTTTTCCTAATACCGATAAAATTCTTCCATACAGAATTTGAAGTCATTTGGGTGCATTTGGGTGAACTTGGGTTTCACTAGTCTAAAGCTAGAAATTGGCCAAAGTTGTGAAAACTTGAGTAACATGTCAAAATGATTTTTTGATTAAAAAATTGAGTGTATGAGGTCTTTTATTATGTTATAAATCTCATATTATCCTTCCATAATAATTTTGGAAAGGTTTGGTGGTGTTTGGAACCAAACCAAGAAGGACTAGTTGACCACATTTTCCTAGTAAAATTGCATTTTTTCTATTTAACCCCAAAAAGATTGAAGAGGTCTAAAGTAATATAAAAAATGTCCATAAGAAACCTAGGAATGTTTTAAGAATGACCATACCATTTCATTTCAAATTTGGGACCATTTGGTTAAAGTTGGAACCCTATAGAGTCATGACTAGTTAAGCTCGAATTTGCTCAAATTGTAATTTTCTCCAAAATTCCAAGAAAGTACATTACATATGATACAAGTGTACTGTCAATATTGATTTTATGGGATTCATTGCAAATTTGAAATAAATAATTATAAATAAATAGAATTAAAAAAATAACTGGTAGCCATGCATACATAACTCATAATTGATGCATGGATAAGTGACACTTCATACAACTACACTAGAGAACAAGTGACTTGTTGACACTTAACTTGTGACCTATCAGTATTCAGTGGCCACAAGTTAAGTGGTTGTGCTAGTTCAATATTTGTATTAAATGTAATAATATAGCAACACCGATAGGGATTTATATTTGATAATTTTTACACCGATAGGTGTTTATATCATACAATTTTGGTGTGGACTACCATCTATGTTTTTCCTAGATTGAAGGAGGATGAGACAAGTGTACTATCAATATTGATTTTATGGGTGTCATTCAAAGTTACAAATAAACAATTATAAAATAAAAATAAATTAAAGAGTGAGTTTAACGAAGATTGAGTTCAAGAGTTCTTTTTTTAATTGTTGAAGGTTAAAAGGGTGAGGTTTTTCAATTATTTAATAATAAAGGAATAGTTATGGGTTTATATCTTAGAATTTAGGGTGGAATAGCACCTATTATTTTCCTAGATTGCACGAGGATGAGACAAGTGTATTATATAGATTTTTTATGGAACAAATTCAAAATAAATAATTATAACAAAAATAATATAAAAAATGGTAGTTGAAGGATGGATAACTAGTAGTTGATGCATAGATAAGTGGTAGCATATGCATGCATTTATGACAGATGAATCATTTAACTTAAAGAAAAGCGGGGATAAAAGAAATTGGTGATAACAAGTAGCTGAAGCATGGATAATAGGAACTGTGCATAATGCATGAACAACAACTAACAACTAATAATTTGGTTTTTTGTTATGTTTAAATGGTATTGGAGCGGGTGGACCAGTGGTGGAAGGAGATGGTCCACCATATGGGCATAGTAATGTATTGTTTCCAACAGAAACTCAAAATCCTAAAGGCCAAAATCCATACATGGAACATGGAAGAGTTTGGAAATATCTTTGAGGACAACAAAAGGATTTTAAGTGAGATCGAAATCATCAATGAAAAAAGCATGGATGAAGGATGGGATGATCACATGAAGCTTAAGGAGAAGGATCTTTTGGGACAGTCAGAAGCCAAGGATAGACAGGAAGGGGTATTATGGGAACAAAAGGCTAGGGTTAAATGGCTCTAGGAGAGGGAACGAAATACTAAATTTTTCCACTACACGGTCATCCAGAATAAAAAATAGTTCCAAAATACACAAGATAAAAAAGATGGATGGTAGCAAGGTGGAAACCTAGAGGGAAATGAAGGAAGAGCTGTCTTAGGATTTCTCTGATATCCTCAAAGAAGATGGTGGAGATAGAAGCAGAGCTATAAAAGTGATCAGTGGCCTAATTCCTAGGACTGTGACTAGGGAAAACAATGAAATGCTTGTTAAACCTATTTCTATGCAAGAGGTGGGGGAAGTCATTCACCAGATGGCTCCGAGGAAAGCCCCTAGGCCAGGTCGTTTTACTATGAATTTCTTTCATTACTTCTGGGATTTAGTCAAGGAGGAATTTCTAGAGATTGTGGAGGAATGGAGAAATACGAGAGGATTTCTCAAAGCTTTCAATGCTACTTTCATCTCTCTGGTCCCTAAAGAGGTTGGTGCTGACAGACTGGAAAAATTTAGACCCATAGCCTTATGCAATGTAATTTACAAAATTATACCCAAGGTTATAGCTAATCACTTGAAGCCCCTCCTCCCAAGGCTCATTATCCTGGAACAATCAGGGTTTGTGGAAAAGAGATAGATATTGGATGGGGTTATCTTGGTCCATGAAATGCTCCATTCCTTGAAGAGCTCTAGAACTCCTGGCATGATTATCAAATTGGATATAGAGAAGGCGTATGATAAACTTAGCTCGCAATACATAAACAAGATATTGGATGCCTATGCCTTCTGTCCTCAATGGGTGGAATGGTTAATGGGGCTGGTAACATCTCCTTTTTCAGCATCCTTCTGAATGGCTCCCCTTCTAGAGTGTTCCAGGCCTCTAGGGGAATCATGTAAGGGGACCCATTGTCTCCTTTTCTCTTCATTCTTATGGCTAAGGGACTCAGTTGCCTGATTTAGACTCAAGCAAGGAATGGATATTTAAGGGGGCTCAAGATCCATGTAGGTATGGATCCCCAGGCTTATCAGCAATTTGTTGATGATACCATGCTCATGGGGCACCCTTCAGCCCAAGAATCCCACATCTTCAAAACAGTTTAAATCTCTTTGCTATGGTCTCAGGCCTAGCCGTCAATCCTAATAAGACGCAGGTCTTTTTCCTAAAAACTGCTAAAATTGTGTAGAGAAATATTATTCGGATGCTTTGTTCTTCTCGTGGGGTGATTCCCTCTAAATATCTGGGGATCCCACTGGGGGTAGGAGTGCTGAAAAAGCCTCATGGCAAGATCTCCTCGACCGCATGAAACACATTCTCTCTAGTTGGGTTCTTAGACCTTTAAACCTTCCAAGTTAGTTGGTTATAGTAAAATCTGTGCTTCAGGCTATGCCTATATATCTTTTCTCGATTCTTTTAGCTCCCAAATCAATTCTTTGAGAAATTAGGAGCATTTAATGGAACTTTCTTTGGGGAAGAAGGGAGGCTAAAGCTAAATTTTCTTTGGTTAGCTGGGAAGGTATCTGCAAACCCAAGGATTAGGGGGGTCTAGGGCTCAGAGACCTTGATGTCATGGCGAAAGTCCAAGGAGATAAAGTGTGGTGGAGATGGTATAAATATACTGAAGAACCTTGGGTCAGGCTTTGGTATATGAATTATGCCAGAGACAAACCCAAAGACTAATTGGTCCACCTCAATGAGGATCTTCTTGACTCACCGATTTGGTGAAAAACAGTGGGAGGGAGATGTTTGGTGCAGGATCATTGCTTTTGGGAGATACGGAATGGTGAAAGTTATAATTTTTGGGAATACTCCTAGAATCGGCTACCAAAATTGGGCTTGGATCAGAGATGGCATCGGTTGCGTGACAGAGGCCGGGAAGAATGGAGAATCAAGGTTTCACAATATTGGGGAGACTATGCCTTTGATGGTAGGAGATAGTGGAGTTCTCAGGTCTGGCATAAACCTGAAAATGATGATGATCTTAGAATGTTTCAGGAGGAGCTACATCAATGCTTTGTTCGGGTTAGGAGAGAGTCAGATATTCTTCATTGGGGCTATGCCAAGAAGGGAGCCTTTAGTATCAAAGAATCTTATAACATCAATATCCACAGTAGTGAGGAAGGGAATGATCTCTAGAAGAAAATTTGGGTCACGAACCTATGGCCGAAGGTGGCCATGTTCTCTTGGCTGGTTGCCAAAGGTCATATTCTAACTAGTGAAAGCCTTAAGAAACGAGGTATCCTAGGCCCTTCTCAGTTTCCCCTGTGGTGTCAAGCAGAAGAAGCCATGGGTCACCTCCTAGATAGATGCATCTTTGTGGCTTCCATTTGGGACAAAGGGGCTTTGAAATTCAAAAGGAGTGATAGACAAAGGGGGTTCCCTGATCAAACCCTTAAATATTAGCACCCCAAGGCCTTCAAAAATAGGATCATTCTCTCCCTATGGGAGGATTTTCCTGGTATGGTTTTGTGGTGTATTTGGAAAGAAAGGAATAGTAGGATTTTATGGGATAGAATTCAAAATGTGGGTGAAGTATGGATGATGATTTAGGATAACCTTCTCTCCTCTATCTGAAACAACCAATGGGATGAAGAGGATAAGATCATCCCACAAGAGGAGCACCATGTTACGGTGAACTGGGGTATTTACAAAGACCAGTTGGATGGTTTTCAGAGCAAGGTAAAGTTATGCAAACCTTCTAGCCTATCACTTTGGTATCCACCCCCAACAAGGGTTTACAAACTCAATTTTGATGGTGCCTCTCGGGGAAATCCATGACTAGCTAGATATGGTGGTGTATGCATAGATGTGAATGGAATAGTGATAGAAATATATCTGGGAGCCATTGGCTCAGATACTAACAACTCTACGAAATTAGAGGGACTGATAGGGGGTTTTGAATGTCTAAGAGATGGTGGTTGTTTCCTGCTATAATAGAAGGTGATATCAACATCCTGATCCAAATGTCGAATGGTCTGGAAAATAGGAAGGCATTGAAGAGAATCTCTACCGGCTAGCATCTTGGTAGCTGGTTGGATCACCTTAGACTTTTCTGGTCAACTATCCGATGGTGTTCTTCGTACACGTCCATCACAATGCCAACAAGGTGGTGGATGTCCTCACTAATTCTGGTGTGGATAGAGGGATAGGGCATCAAAGGATTCCTTTGGAAGATTTCCACCTTGAATACTGGTCCCAGATCTGTCGAGAGGTGGCTTCTCATGACTTTGCAATGAGACCTTAGCTAATACATGCTGAAGATAGGAATCATGCGGAGGACAGAGGGTGTGATCTAGCCCAGGATTTTGCATCATGCTAACTAACAAGATCACATGTCCTAAGGTCCTTGAAAGGTTAACAAAGGATTGGGAGGGTGTGTCCAAGTACTGTCTTAAGTGCAATGGGATGGGGGAGGTTGGAAGAACTTGGAGCAATGATATGTTCTTTAAATTCGAAAGGATGGCAGTTAGTTTTTGCAGTGCAAAGGATGTCTGCAACATGATTGGGGTGAGTTTTACAAGGTACATGTTGGCTCTGAAAAGGATTATGTCCCCCTCCTTTTATCCTAGGTAGGTTTGGCCACCCTCCATAGCTATCCACTATGACCTGGTCATCTTGCGTAATTTGGGTTTTGGGTCTGTGCATGCCCAAGAGAAAGCTTGCAAAGTGGTATATTTTATCTATTGTAGTAGGAGGTGGTAGCTTAGGTGGGATATTTTTCAGGGCACCCAAATGGTCTTTAAGGTGGGAGGGGGTTCTGGGAGAGGCTTCGGTTGGTCCGGTTGGAAAAGGAAAGGGGCTCCTCTAGCATAAGGAGGAGAAATTCTCTTCCTTGTGCACCCAATTGGATGCTGAAGAGGATGCTAAGTCCTAGAAATATCATGTGCCACTGGCCATCCAGTTGGAAATCAATAAATTGGTTAGGAACGTGTGGGATGAGGTGAAGGAAAATCCCACTGAGGAGTTGCATAAGGAGGTGGATGACTGGGTAATTGATCTAGGAAACACTGTGGGCCATGCATATGCATATGACTGCATGTTAATGCAATACCAAGTAAACATGTAGCTGGTTGGGCACTCTTCTATTGTTCGGGAAGCAAAGAGGCAAGGCAACGACGAACTTGTTCGTGTGTGGAAAGAGCATAATGAGTAATGCCACTTGATTCACAAGAAGTTAGCTATGATGGTTAGCATCTTGGGAATTCCTTTTTATTCGATGACTATCAAGCAGCTGGAGACTACTAGACCTTTAGAGGTATCCTTGGTTTTAAGAGGATCTGAGCCCTGGTTGCTATCTCCTTTGGTGCTTCCTTTTTTTCTCTTCTTGTTTTTCAACTATGTAATGACGGGTGGAATATCGTCCATGTTGGTCCTTTCTATAATGCGGGGTTAGTAGTTGGTAGAGGAATTCTACTGTTTTGTTTTGTGGGGTTTGGGATTTCCACCTATCCATTCGGTAGGACTGACCTTGGCTGGTGTGGTTTCACTGTGCACTTCTCTATCAACTGATTTGTCTTAGATTTTTTCTTATAATGTAATTAATCCTTTCTGCTGTAATACAATGTATTTCATTTACAAAAAATGAAATGGTATTGTAGAAAAAACTAGGTATCCAACCTAAGAATCTACAAGAAGCTTTCCATATTTTCTATGGTCTGTCCCTAACTGAAGCGCTTATGTTCTTTCTCAATAATGCCTACTTGCAATGGAATATTGTCACACAAAAATTGATCATAGAGGTGACTCCCATAGTTGGGTCCCATGGAATCCGTATCATCTTTGCTTTACGATAGAAAATAGATTGAAATCCATTCAAGGAAGTATGAGGATGAAGAATAGAAGCTCAAGTAATTCCTTTCCTCCATTCCCTTCTGTGTGAGTAAATAGTATTACATTTGTGTTTACTTTTAATTTTGGTTTTAATTTCCCAATTTTATTTTCAACTTCTCTCCCAGTTTTGCTTTTATCCAAATTTCAATAATCATTCCAGATTATTTTGTACAAGGTTAGGCTAAGGGGATATTGTACAAGTTTGGGCTTATAGAGTATGTGAAAACTGTGTCCATGATAAATTTATATGCAGATATAGTCAAGTTTAATAAATTTAGCTTTACAATATGGAATTCAGGTGATCGAAACAATATTCACCATCTATGGAGGAAATATACACTGAATGATCAAGTACTAATTAAGTTTTATGATTACATAGGTTATTAACGTTCTAATCTTTTGAATTTACTATCCTTTTTGTTTGTGTCTGGAAAATCCCTAAATAAGGGGAATTAGCATAAAATTTCAAGGTGCTCAACAACTTATATTTTTCATTTTTTTTAATGTTTTCATCACAGGATATTCACTTAGTTAAATTATTCCATAGTGCCTCCATTCATGGGATATTAAATAAAACATGTTTTCACTAGATCTTGATAAATGCCTACCAAAATCCTTTTGTTGATTCCCCCCTCAAAATACATTTTTCCAATTAAAATAACCCTATTTTTACTAAATATCCCCTATATTTAGCAAATTACATTTTTTATAACCCTGCTAATACATATAAACCCACTTATACCCTACATACCCCTCAATACCTACAATAAATTGACCCTAATTTTCTTAATTTAAAAATTCTCATTTATGAATGAACCCGATAAGATATTGGACAACAAGGTGAAGCCCCTATGGTTTTCATCCACATGAATGGATTATGTATTAATCTCCACTTCTCCAATCCACGTGTACATAAAAAATCCAAAAGTAAAATGCTTTTCACATCAAGTTTCTTGATCTCCCATCTCTAAATAAATTTAAATATGAAATTAAAATGGTTTTCACTTCAATTTTCTTGATCTCCAATATTTAAATAAATTTATGTGAACAATTTGATCAATTAATAGATATTTTTAGATCAACAGTGGAATCCTTATACTAAAATAGTTTGCATAGTTTCTTGATCTCTAAGAAGTTAATAAATTAAAAAAATAAAATAAATGTTGTTAAGATTTCAAAGTTTATACAAGATCTAAAAATATTTAGCATCATAACATCATAACCATATACAAAAGGATCACTGAAAGAAAGAAAAGCACAACCACACAAATAACACAGAGATTTATCCTTGGAAACCCTCACAGGGAAGAAAACCCAACAAAATTTACTTGATATTGACTTCAACCAAGTACAGTGTAAGACCCAAAGAATAAGACTTATACGACCCCATTGAATAATATTAGACTGCCTCCTCTCTCCTAGATGGACTAACCTTTGTCTCTCTAGTGCAAGTATTGAGGTATGTTGTTGTTCTTCTTGTCCAAATGGGGGAGGCACCTCTCCTATTTATATTGATTAGTGGATAAGTCTAATAACCCAACTGGGTCAACCTAACCTCCCAATGAGAGCCGACTTTCCTTGGGGGACTAAAAACTATATTTTAATAATACTTTTGTGGGTACTACTGACTTGAATTACAATGGAGGTTTTACCTCAATAATTTACATGGGCCATTACATCAATGACATCCCTAATCAAAGTAAAAACATCTCAAGAAGGGGTAATAACAATAATAATACAAAATAGAATATCTTCTGCAGTTACATTTCTTTAACACTCCCTCATAACAAGGAAGGTTTTCTATATCACATCAATACATCTATACAACTGACTGGTAAGCCTATAGGTCACAAGAAGTTTTCAAAACTATATCAACATCATCATTATCTATGGGATATTGCTATCATGAAACATCACATTTCAATTATCACATCACAAGCATCGTATCTAAGCATCACATCACATCTTGACACATCACCATCACATCTCACCACATCATCATGAGTATAACATCTCATCGCATAGTTATGGGCATCACTTCTCATAACATCATCACGAGCATCGCATCTTATCACAACATCACAAGCATCACATCTCATTGCATCTTCATTGCATCATCACATCTCATCGCAACATCATAGGTATCACATCTCATCGAATTGTCATTGCATCATCATATCTCATTGCAACATCATGAGCATCACATCTCATCAAATCATCACGAGCATCACATCTCATCGTGACATCACAAACATCACATCTCATATCATCATGATCATCACATCTCATCGCATCATCACAACCATCACATCTAGTTGTACCACATCACGAGTATCACATCTCATCGTATCATGAGTATCACATATTGTCGCACCATCATAAGCATCGAATCACATCTTGTCGCATCATCATAAGCATCGAATCACATCTTGTCGCATCATCATAAGCATTAGATCACATCTTGTCGCATCATCATAAGCACCACATATCATCACATCATTACGAGCAACATATCTCATCGTAGGTATCCTTATCCTGAACATCACCCGCAATAAACACAACATCACAACTTAATGCAAAGTCACCCACATCATCAAAAGATAACGGGTTTTCAACAAATGAATGCTTAAACATAATGTCTGCAAATGAATTCCATACCACAATGCATGCAAATGAATTCCAAGCCACAACATCTATAAATGAATGCTAGATCACAACATCCACAAATGAATGTCAGACCGTAACATCTGCAAATGAATGCCAGACCACAATGTCTGCAAATAAATAATGGACCACAATTTCTGCAAATGAATGTCAGACCACAATGTATTCAAATGAATTCCATACCACAACGTCTGCAAATGAATTCCAGACCACAACTTCCAAAAATGAATGCCAAACCACAACGTCTACAAATTAATACCATACCACAACGTCTCTAAATGAATGCCATACCACAACATTTGCAAATGAATGTTAGAACACAACGTCCACAAATGAATGCCAGACCAAAATATCTACAAATGAATGCTAGAGCACATTGTCTGCAAATGAATTTCGGACCACAACGTCTTCAAATGAATTCTAGAACAAAACGTCTATAAATGAATGCTAGACCACAACATCTACAAATGAATTCCATACCACAACTTGTTGGGATCTTCCTGTTTGAATATATGACCAATCTTCCTGGGATATTCCTTGTGAGGATGTCACTGACAATTTTGGGATCTACCCTTAGTGTTACGACTAGTCATGCTGGGATCCAACCTCGGTGATGTCACCAACCATATTAGGATAATCCCATGAAGATAAGACCATGATCTCTATACTGGGGCTCATCATTATTTTCTTGTACATCCACAACTATACCATTACCATTTCATCCTCTTATCATCACTCCCTCTTTCTAGGGAGGTATTTTTAGACTACACCATGCTTGTATCAAAAGTGTTCAATATTTACATGAGATAGAGGCTTAGTCAACACATCTGCCACATGTTCCTCTACAAGAACATACTTGGGATTTATAGCTCCATTGTTCAACTTGTTCTTTATCATTCTCTGTTTGTATATCCGCAACTGCATCTTACATCTGCAACTTCATCATTTCTTCTTTTGTAGGTTTTTGGTAGCAATCCTTTCTATAAGTTAAATAAATTTATATTATTAGAAACATTTCATAACATATTCATAATGAAAAATTCTTAAGCATAAAGTTATGTGTTATATACTTATGCAACTATTTCCGCTAAAACAACTTTCGTCCATATTCTGTATACATAAGGTAAATTTCTAGATGCCATCCATCTCTACTAAGACATTATGTCGACAAAGAGGTTTCATTCTAGATAAGTAACAATGAAATGTTATACAACACCATAATCCACTTACCCATCATATGAATATTAGAAGTAAAATGTTCATAAATGAAAAACACTCTAACATGCATAATACACTTCCTAAATCTAGGAACATACCTAGTGTACACAACTGAACAACTAGATATATAGGAAAGGAACATTAAAATACTTATCTTTGTTTGTTTGGTAGACTCCATCTTGATCTCTATCTTCTTGAACTACATGAGTCTTTGTCAAATGTGTTCAACTTCATCGTTTAATTATGAGGAGCTGTTCCTATCTTGCTCATGATCGGAAATACTGAGCAAGTATTCTTACACCACAAATCACATAGAGCCATGTATTGGTGTTGAATATGTGTGTCCCAGCAATGCATCCCTTCTTATCCACTGCTGAAATGGATAAGAGTATAATAATTTATCTTCATTAGTATAATTTTTTTGGATCATATCACTTGAGGGATCTTCCCTTTCTTTCTTCTCAGCTGCAATATATTCATCCTTGGTTGCACTAAGAGAAACAATCATCTTCTTTTATGCAACATGTTGGAGTGATATTTATGTTTGTAGAACTACCAATTGATTCATCATATCTCTAAAGCACCCTTTAGGTAACACACCATTTTTTTCACATATTTTACTTGGATAAGGAAAATATCCTTTGATTTCATCATTCCTCTAATACCAAGAATCATGTCAAGATTCTCAAACTTTTAGATCTACCGTAGTCACTCCCTCTGAGGTGGAGCACCATCATCCATCTGCATATTTTATTCTCTGCATCAGGACACTGGAGTTTTAGGTATCTTCCTCCGCTACTAATATTCTTTGCATCCATCTATGTTTCTTGTAAACGTCACTAAATATCAAGATCCTTCATCTCAAAATTTTCTTTTAGTTTTCTCTTGCACCCATCTATGAGATTCTCATCCTTTGCATATTTATATATTAAACCTTGTAGTAAAAGTTTTGATCTCCATCACTCTAGTTGATCCTCAAGCTCCTCATGTAACTCTATGTTCTATCCCATGGGTTTCTGCTGAGCTTGTACAAATCCTTTTGTGCATAGGTGATTCTCTGCAGAGAGTCTCAACCCCTATAGGTTGCTCGATATGTTCTTCTACTTTGATTACACCAACTATCGAGTGTAATATCCACCATTGAAGAGGCATGTCTAGCCCCTAGAGAATGTTCTTTCCATAATCGAATCTCTCTTTATGATAGAAACCATGAACCTTTCTTTGTATCTTTTGATACTTCGATCTGTTGTATACTTGACCTTGTAAATATTCTTGGAAGAATTTACAAAACTTCCCTTCATGTCTCAAGATCATATCCAAACATCATTCTGTATGATCAAATGGTAATTCTTGATCAAATCATCCTCCCATTTTTCCTTCTTGGAACATTCTTTCACAAAGCGTTATTTCTCATCACAACTCAACATCTAAGTTGTGATATGTCCTTCTATTCTTTACAACAATTTTCTTCCTTCTTGTTCTTTCTCTTCTTGGCATGAGTTTTTAAGGATTGATTGTCATATTTTTCCATCTCTTCTTTTCTTGACATCAATCAAGTTTCATCTTGCATGCATTCCTCCATAGGTGATCTTACTTATAGAAAAAATCCCTTGACTGAACTTGGAATACCATTCAAAGCTGTAATCTATGCTTCTGCTTCTTTGACATTGTCTCTAATGGATTCTAATTTATCCTTGAGCTGAGATCTCATTGTGAAGTAACATTTAATGTTTTCTAACATTTGCATATTCACATCCTTGAGTTGAGTTCTCAAGGTCATCTTCGTATGAGATGTTTATTGCATTGAACATATCCTTGGAAGCCTTCAAGGATGATACATGTGATATCCAATGGAGACGGAAATACTCATCTTCTTTTGCTTTGCTTCGACTTCATCTCCCTTTGGATATGCAGTTTCTTCTTTGACATAGTTCTCCATGTCATGATTCATCAAGCATGAGAAGTACTCTATACTTCCATGCTTAGAAGTTCTTAACTATTTTAAGATTTTCCTCAATCTTGGTACAGTTTGTCATCATGATAAAAATGAGAATGTCAAATGGAAATTGAGAGGATAGAACTTACCAATGAGATTGCTGGAACTTGATGCTTCCTTGAATTTTTTTGGAAGACTAATTATGGTGGACCTAAGGCTTTCTAGAGAAAATATAATTTTTCAACTTAGGTATCTTTAATATCTTATTGGATAGAAATATGTGTCTCTTCAGGGCGATTTGAGCAACATACTCATTTTCCCAAAACTGTGGATAGAACTCCAAAATATCCGATGCCCTAGTTTTCCCTAGCAGTAGTGTTAGGTCGAAAATTGAAAATCCATAATGAGAAACTTCTTCCATAGAAATTTGCACCCTCATAAGGTGATTTTTATAGTCCTCATTTTTTAACTGATCAGTGGAGGGAACTACCTTGAACATGAAGCCCTTGTTTTCTTCAATTTCTTCTATAGAATTTCTTGATCATGTTTCTACTGTATCTCTGAGTTTCCTGTATCTATGCATCTAAAACATCATATTGAGGTATCCCAATCTGTCTTCTTTCCAACCCCATAGGTTAGACCAAAATTGGATTAACCAAATGAGACTTATGCGAATTTTTCCAAGGTGACTTGTTTGGGGACTTATCAGCATGACAAACTTGTACGAATTTCCATGTGTCACTGGTTCCCATTCGAGGTCTAAAAATTATACCACAGAAACTAAAGTACATGCCCTATATGAAACATCTTGAAAGCTTTTATTTGGACCTTCCTAGCCTCAGATATAGAAATTCTCTCTAAGTCACATGTTTATGACTACATTCTAGAGGAGGATGGAACCCTGATTTGGAGGACTCATATGTTCTGAAGTGTAAATAATATGAGGATGAAACTTTCAAAAAAGGTACATAAATATTTCATATTCATCCCATCAAATTTTAATCTCCTGATCCTTCTCCAATATCGCGATATAGCGAAAGTCCCAATATGACTAGTTTTTGTCTTCTAGGGTTTTCAAGCATGAAACCCTAATCTTCAGTAGTTGTAGCTGTAATAGTGTTTCAGTTTCACAAAGAATTCTTTCAGGGTGGATCTAATTCCATGTTAAGATTTCAAATGTTTTACAATATATAAAAATATTTAGCATCATAATAGCATAACCATATACAAAAGGATCATTGAAAGAAAGACAAGCACAACCACACAAAAGAACATAGAGATTTATCCTAGGAAACCCTTCCGAGGAAGAAAACCTAGAAAAAATTCCTTGATATAGAAATCAACCAAGTACAGTGTAATACCCAAACAATAAGACTTATAACACCCAAAGAATCATAATCGACTGTCTCCTCTCTCCGAGATGGACTACTCTTTCTCTCTCTAGCGCAGCTGTTGAGTTATGTTGTTATTCTTTTCCAAATGAGGGAGGCTCCTATCATATTTATACTCACCAATGGATAATTCAAATAAACCAACTGGAACGACCTAATTACATCAACTGATCAGTGGAGGGAATTGACTTGAACATGAAGCCCTAGTTTTCTTTAATTTCTTCTACTGAATTTCCTGATCTTGTTTCTCCTGTATCTTCGAAGTTCCTACACCTATGGGTCTGAAACTTCATATTGAGGTAACCCGATATGTATTCTTTCGATCCCCATAGGTTAGACTAGAATTGGATTCACCAAATGAGACTTATGCGAAGTTTTCCAAGGTGACTTGTTTGAGGACTCTTCAGCATAGTAATCTTGTATAGACTTCCACATGTCACTGGTTCCCTTCGAGGTATGAAACTTCTACCACATAAAATAAAGTCCATGCCCTATATGAAACATATTGAAAATTTTTATTTGGACCTTCCTAGCCTAATATATACAAAAAATCTCTAGGCCACCTATTTATGACTTTATTCTAGAGGAGGATGGAACCCTGATTTGGAGGACTCGTATCTTTTGAAGTATAGAGAATATGAAGACGAAATTTTGACACAAGGTACATAAATATTTCATATTCATCCTATCAAAGTTTCAACTCCTGATCCTTATCCAATCTCTCATTATAGCAGAAGTCCCAATATGACTAGTTTTTGTATTCTAGAGTTTTCAAGCATGAAACCCTAATCTTCAGTAGTTGTAGCTGTATCAGTGATTTGGTTACAAAAATACTTCTTTTAGGGTGGATCTGATGCCATGTTAACATTTCAAAGGTTTTACAAGATCTAAAAATATTTACCATCATAACATCATAACCATATACAAAAGGATCACTGAAAGAAATACAATCGCATCCACACAAAAGAACATAGATATGTATCCGAGGAAACTCTCACAGGGAAGAAAACCCAACAAAACTTCCTGGATATAGAATTCAACCAAGTATAGTGCAAGACCCAAAGAATAAGACTTATAACATCCCAAGAATAATAATGGACTGTCTCCTCTCTCCCGGATGGACTACTCTTTCTCTCTCTAGTGCAGTTGTTGAGTTATGTTGTTGTTCTGCTTGTACAAATGAGGAAGGCACCTCTCCTATTTATACTGATCAATAGAGAAGTCTAATAACCCATATGGGACAAACTAACCTCGCAATCAGGGCCAACTTTCCTTGGGGTACTAATAAATACATTTTAATTATACTTTTGTGGGTACTACTGACCCGACTTACAACAGAGGTTTTCCCTCAATACTTTAAATGACCAATTACATCAATTACATCCCAAATGAGAGGAAAAACATCTCCGAAAGGGGTACAATAACAATAATAATACAAAATAAAATATCTTCTGCACTAATAATACAAAAAATGCCTAATCCTAGCAGAGCTGCTTCCAAATCAAGGTCATTAAAGTGTGAACTTTTGATAACTCAAGGATGGTTGATTAAAAATCTAGAGAATCTCTCATGCAAAGAAATTCCTTGGGAAAACTAGTTTATCTCTAGTAGTTCCCTTTAGTCCAAGGCCACATACTCTTAGGAAATTGATCTTCCTTATTCAAAGTTCTAGTGTTGGAGACAGAGTCAACATAGATTTTCTCTTTTCTTTGATGGATCCTCAAAAGGAAATCTAAAGGTGACAAGTGTAGGGAGAGGGCCATTTTATATCCTAATGGAAATCAAATCCATACCTTTCAATTGAGGTCTGTGTAGGAAAATAAATAATCTTACTTAATGGATGGATCTATCTCATGGATTAGAATCCTTGGCACATATGCACATCGACTCCTTCAAAGTCTTCGTATATTCCCGGGTCGTCATCCAAAAATGCAAAAAATTCAATCCGAAAAAGACAAGGCTATGGACCGAATGTAAAAGAGAATCCAAACTTTTTTTCCCCGAATGTCTTAGATCCCATTTTTTCATGTTAAAAGGAAAAACAATATCTTAGATGACAGATTGACAAACATTGAAGAAAGGTTAAATTATGTAGAAATAATGGTTAACATTCACCCACCCCCCCCCCAAGCCCCCCTCGATAAAGTGGTTAGAATGTTAATACATAATTGTTCGTTTAAAAGTTTTAAATGTTTTGAAACCAGGAAAATCAAATCATCCCCCATCTCTAAGGGGGTTGAGGTGGATAAAACCAAGGTTACAATTCGAATGGACAACAATTTAATTATTGGTATTGTCTTGAGCTCATGGAAGACAAGTGGCATTCTCAAGCAACATGGAGTAAATGATAACCATATGATGAATCATGGCTCTGATATTCTCAACCTTCTTGGAGGAAAGTCTGGTAAGGTCTCTAATGTGTAAACTGGTTAAGAATCACACATAGTTTAAAGTGTTATCAAATTTTGCTATATTCTTAATCATAATTAGACTTTTTGCTTTAGAAAAGTCCTATTTTGTTGAAATGTTTTTTTAGATTTTTTATACTTAAACTTTTAAAATAAAATCAATTTAAAAAAACTAAAATAGAATTGAGTAAACATAACAGCTAAAAGGATGTGTTTCCTTTTAAGAAATCAAAGGTTTACAGAAAAAGTAGCTAAGATATGTACATTAGATAAAATTCATGGTTTATTAGTATATTTGTTGATTATTATATTTAGTAGCTAAGATATGTACATTAGATAGAATTCATGATTTATTAATATATTTGTTAATTAATTATATTTACTGTTTTATTAAGTTGATAGGATTTTTTATTTAAGATTTGGGGTGGATTATGGCCTATGGTTTTTCATCTAAGGTTCAGGATGAGACAAGTGTATTGTCTAGATTGATTGTATGGAACTTTGAAATTTCGAAATAAACAATTATAAAAAATATATATAAAAATGCATGGATAACTCATTGCTAATGAATGGATAACCAAAAATTCATGTCTAGATTATAAAAATGCATGAATAACTCATTGCTAATGAATGGATAAAAAATAAAAAAACTGATAATTAATAGTTGATAAATGGATGACAGTAAAAATGTATGTGATAACATGTTATCGTCAAACTATATAGGCATGCTACTAGAATATGTATTCTATATTCATATGGACATAGGGAATTTATTTATGGCAAAAATTATTTTAAATGGGTTTCGAATTTATTTTGCATTAAAATAATAGTGTTTCTTATCCAATCCAACTTCAAGATTTATTTTTGATGTATTCAATTCAGATTGAGGTATTATTAAACATGTATAGTTGCTTAACTTAACTTGTAGTTGAACATTGATGAATTACAAGTTAAATGCCATAAAGAAATTATCTGTTACTTATTTTCATACATATTTGTTAACTAACTGATTTCTGACTTTTCTATACAAGTAAAGGAGGACCCTCCTATAAAAGCATTCAACAACTTTCCCAAGAAGAAATGAGAATCCTGATGATCAATTAAGTTTAGTCAAAGTTGTTCTTCCACCAGGCCTCAAAAGGGAATCCAGGGAAGGATGGAGGTGGAGGGGTCATTATTATTTGTCCAGAGGGAAATATTGAAGTGGGATTCTTTTGGGATATTGGATTTGACTCTAATAACATGGCTGAAGTCTACTGGCTGTGGCAAGATCTAAACGACTTAGCGGATCAGGCAACTAATAAGGCAATGGGGTTATGTAAGAATGAGTAGGAAAATTTTTGAATCTGTGGGGAAAGTCCGGACTTGTTTTAGGAGTAGCAGAAAAAGTTAAGAATCTGGTTTCGTCAAAACCCAAATTGTTGTATCTTGCTACTTGTTCCCTTTTCTGATTTTATAATATAACAGTTTTTCTCAAAAAATAAATAAATAAATAAAATAAGAAAAAGAGAGAAAGTTTAATTGACATACTATCATTATACACTTTGTAACATTCATCCATAACATTCTGAACAAGAGAAAGAGCAAGGCAAAAGCAGGGCAAGGAAAGACAATTTGAGCTCAAAATTAGAAGAGAATTAATTGGAGGCAATGTAGCCTACCTGCCTATCAAGCGCTGTAGACACCTAGATTGGGTTGTGAGCTCCTGGATAAATTGTGGTTGTAGCTGCCATGGATTCTATTCGATTCACTGCAATCCACTGTAACACTGCTCTGTGTGTAAGGCCGCTCAAATTCAGGCTCAATTCATCTTCATTGAAAGCCAACACAGAGCGCCATGAATTTTGACTTGCCACAACCTGTAGATTCTTGGAATGGCATCTTAGAATCTGAGGGCCGACTTAAATGGATTTGTCCGGTTTCAATGCATATTAAACAAGATTGCATAGCTCATGCAATACGTGTCCAGGTAATTACATGACTTATAAATATAATTTGAATAAATAAAATTGTATTAATATTGATGATGATAATTAACTTTTACTAGGACTAATTTTGGTTTATTTCACAAAATTGATTTTAAAAAGCCAAATTTAATAGCAACAATAAATTTATTGGTTACCAAAACCATGTGCTCAAAACTATTTACACCCTTTCTCATTCGGAAGTCAAAATTAACCCTAACAGAACTTAAACATTCATTAATTAATTCCAAATGTCAGTAGTATTATTTACTTTCTTTTGTTTTTTTAAAGTAATTTTGGTTTTAAAAAGTATTGTATATGTTTAAGTATATATAAATGTTATATATATTGTTGTATATTTAATTAAAAATATTAAATATAAGAAGTCTACTTCTGCATTTTATTTGTATTGGATATTTTTCATTATGGAATCTTATTCGTATGCTACTATAAACAAAAACTGAATACCAAATATAAAACTTTAATGAATTATAGATTATAAATAATTAAATAATGAATTATTAAAATGCATGAATAATGCATTGAAATTAAATATTGTATTATAAAACGTTTTCATGTACGACGATTATATATATATATATAATCGTCTTACATGAAAACGTTTTATAATACAATATTTAATTTTAAATAATTTTTCTATAATATTGTAAATAATGTATATTGTATTATAAATAATTAAATATTGTATTATTAAAATGCATGAATAATGCATTGAAATTAACTATTGTATTATAAAACGTTTTCATGTACGACAATTATATATATATATAATTGTCGTACATGAAAACGTTTTATAATACAATATCTAATTTTAAATAATTTTTCTATAATATTATCATAATGCTTACGATTTTTTTTGTTAAATAGTTTTTAAATG
>LPNX010433060.1:321330-390365 GCA_001517045.1 Pseudotsuga menziesii
TATAATGGGATACATATTGCATTACTCTTTTTTACTCTCGTACAAAATTAGTTAAGCAAAAATGAATATGTGTTATAATGCACAAGCGTTATAATGCACATGCATTATAGCTTATGCATATCGCATATGCGATATTAATAAGCTATAACACATGCATTTTTTTAAAATTAAAAAAAATCAGCGGGAATAAGGTTTGGCATTATGTTAGGAAATAGCTTCGGACTACCGAACCCATTGGCTAGGAAAAATAAACTAGGGCTACTGCTTGTCTTTTAGAACTCTATCAATATGCTCAGTTTCTATGGCGTGTTTTCCTATGACAGACACAATATTTTTTTATGAAAATTTAGAATATTTTAGAGTACGATATTACGATTATGAATATGTAATTTTTTCCTTCAAAACTATGTTTTATTTATTTATTATTATTTTTCTAAATGACACATGTTAGTTTTCGAAAATAGATACATCGATTGTTTTTTATATAACTTTTGATTTCCATCACCATTTCCCAAGAAAACTATATGGTGCACTAGAGAGAGAAAGCTCTATGATCTTATATATAGAAATCAAGGATTTCATTAATTTTTGCCCCTAAAGTGTTGCACCCACACATAACGTTTTCATTTCAAGCTTTTGTGACTTCAATAATTAATAATAAAAAAAATAATTCATGAAAAATTATGAATAAATAGTGTTGCACTAGGCCCATATTTCCTTTATATGTCTGCAAGATTTTATCCCAAATTGACATCATTTACCTCATATTTTGTTGCACCCGAACAAACATATCTATTAAGATGTGCTGAAATTTGAAAACCCAATTTCACGGAAACTAATTTTATAATCATTTACACACATTTTGTCTACATAAATGCTATATATTTGAAAGTTGATTCAATTACCTATCTTTTGTATTTTTACTTCATCTTCAAATAAGTTAGGGAAATACCCCTAATTTTCACCTACAGTGAGAGTTTCCAGGTTTTTCCAGTATTATGTGGCATCTAAAGTGTCTTTAAAGGAGTCCATGATTGTGCATCAGCCCTAATATTGGAGTTAAAAAAGGTTTCCCCCTCTCCCCTACCCTATTTGGCATTTACATCGATAATATAGAAGGTTGTTTAGAAGAAGTAGGTTGTGTTGGCATGTTCTTAGCTGGAATAGTCATCATCCTTCTTCTCTATGCTGACGATATTGGTTTTCTAGCAAGGTGTCCATATGATCTTGATAAGCAACTATGACTTCTTAAGGATTTCTGATCTACCATGGGTATGACTGTCAACACTTACTAAACAAAATTTATGATTATTAAATCCAAGAAGGACACTTACGCTAATTTTGTGTATGGCAATAAAAACTTGGAGGAAGTGTCTTCTTACAAATACCTAGGAATTGATATTCATCACAAGCTCAACTAGAACTATAGCGTTGAGAAAAGGATTAATGGAGAGTGGAAAGATTATTTTGGTCTTGAAAATAATTGTAAAGAAGCAAACCTTGTGATGTGGGATAAAAAGAATCTCCTATTTGAAATCGTTAGTCACTCTTGTTATCTTGTATGGATGTGAGGTTTGGGGTTGCAACATCTCTAGGTAATATTGGAGAAATATTGAGCAAATCCAGAAGCATTTTATAACGTATAACCTCAAAATTAAAAGCAATACACCATATCCTATTCTCCTTATAGAAGCGGGTCTTTCCCCTATCGAGAGGCTATCTATGACTAGGCTTCTATTTTACAAGCACAAAAACAATAACATGGGAGACCATAGAATTCCCAAGCTAGCTTTTAATTCTAGCCAAAACGACCTAAGACTCAAACGGGATTTGTATAAAGATACGAGGGTCTAGTTAAGGCACTCGGAGATCGATGAAAATGTTGCATTGCAAAATATTGATACCATTAAAAATGTTGTTACTTCTAAGTTTAAAGAGAAATTGTGGTGTGAGAAAGATTTAAGGTTAAAAGAAAATTAAGATATTATAAGGAGGTCATCAACCCTACTCTAGAATTTCAAAAGTATCCCTATGTTTTAACTATTTCAAAGAAAAAAATTAATATAGCCAAGATAAGAACGGACTCTCATGAGATCCATAGTGAAACAGGTCGTTGGACAGTTCCTAAAACACCATGGGTGGAAAGGATCTACCATCTCTGTGATAATAGGAACATTGAAGATGAAAATCCCTTCCTCTTAGAGAGCACTGTGTACACCCACATTAGATCTCAGTTTCATAGTATTTGTTGCAATACCAATCTTCCTAGCCTTTTAACATGTCAAAATTATAGTGAGCTCGGGATGCTTCTCTCCAAGCTCTTTGAGCATAGGAATACAATTTTAAATCAAATTAATTAATTCATTTCTTTAGATCTGATAGACAAAAGTTTGGTCTCAGTGGACGTTAACCATCATCATCATCATCATATATATATATATATATCCCACGATTTGAATGTTATTCCTCGACCCACACAAACACTATGTCACTATTAAAAAAACCCCAATGTTAATATCACTATGTCAAATTAAAAAAAACCCTTGACACCTTAATGGGAGGCAATACATTTTTGAAGCTTTTAGCAACTTATTCAAACTCCCAACATGAATGGACGTAGAGGTGATATAATATTACTTTGCTAATGAACCTGTGTCTATTCTACATCAAATGTGATTTCTAATTAAAATTTTATTATTATTAAAATTAATTCCAAATTTAACAAATTAGAAAAAATAATATACACATTAATTTTTAAAATTTATTATTATTTTTAATACATTTATATTCAATATGTTTTAAAACCATACAACCCAATTGCGTTAATTAGATTGAAAACCAATTGCATGATTTAAATTAATGTTTTTGACCGTATGTAATCTCAATCTACATGTAAAGGTTCCATGGTGAAATGGAGAGTATATGTAAAGGATATGTTCATTTGGAATTTCTCTTTAATGATTAGTTTTGATCGTAAGGTAGGGGATCGTCTTCGAGAGGAATGAAGTAGAATACGGTTTCTATTATTTAAGATTAATCTAATGCAGCGAGGACAATATAATTTTTTTTATATTTTTTTTAATTAAATATAATGGAAATGAAAGTATTATATTAATTATGTTTTTAATAATTTATTAATACATTTTAAAGAGTAATTAAATTGTAAAATATATATTTTTAGTTATTACTTTTATAATGATAATAATAATATAGTTTAAAAAGATGACGTGATGATGATGATGGTTAAGGTCCAGTGAGACTAAACTTTGATCTATCGGATCTAAAGATATGAATTAATTATTTTGTTTTAAAATTGTATTACTATGCTCAAAGAGCTTGGAAAGAAGCGTCATGATCTCACTATAACTTTGACATGTTAAAAGGCTAGGAAGGCCGGTATTACAACAAAGATTATGAAACTGAGATCTAATGTGGTTGTACGCATGGCACTTTAAGAGGAAGTGATTTTCATCTTCAATGTTTCTATTCTCACAGAGATGGTAGATCTTTTCCATCCATGGTGTTTTAGGAACTGTCCAATGACCTATTTCACTATGGAGCTCATGAGAGTTCGTTCTTGTCTTGGCTAAATTATTTTTTTCTTTGAACTGGTTAAAACAAAGAGATACTTTCGATCTTCTAGAGTAGGGTTGATTACCTCCTTATAATATATTAATTTTCTTAAATGTCAAATTGCAATATTACATCTTTTTATTTAGTTTATAAAATGTAAATACCTTATTCGCTATGAAATATAGTAGGGCATATTATAAAATATGTTGTTCATTCTCCTTTTTTTATCATACAGATTGTTTATTTCAAAATGTTTTCAAGTTAGTTGATTGACTATTGTAATACAAGCTTGTGGATATATGTTATTATTTCTTTTGGTTATTATGGCACTAGGTACTCAGATTATGGAATTTAGACATTATTAATATTATTATTATTAATTAAACAACAAGCTAAACATGGAGATTTAATGTGGCTGGGGGTCATGGATTCCACATGTTAAGGGGGGTTAGAGATTAGGAGTTGTGTCTCTCCCTAACAACACTCTTTGTTTCCTTTTTGAGTCTATGTTGGTACTATCGAACATAATTCATGTTTTAGTGGGCGTTCCTTGGTGCTTGGGTGGATTCCACTTGTTGAACATGCCCTTCGATGGTATTGTAACTCTTTTTTGGAGGCTACACTTGGTCTTGTATCCCCCACTTGTACAAGTGCACCCTCATCGACTAATTTTATCCAAAGCACGTAAAAGTATAACTCCCCTCATCAAGTGTTTTCTCCTTGAAAGTTGGGTTATCCTTAGTGGGAGTTCGAATTGGTCATCCAACAACTTCCAGTAACTAATGTGGTTACTCTCCACTTAATATGGGCTAATCCTTAACCCAAGGACTCAAATTTCTATAAATGGACTCGAGTTGGCTCTCTCGGTTTCCTCTTGGATGGTTCATAACATTCTATCTAACTCTAGCGTGTATCCTATTTAACTAAGAATAATGGACAAAGATGCTTTTATTTGTCAAAGATGTTTTTTTTATTGGTTAGAATTTTGCGCATGGCCCAACAAATATTATTTTTAATTGGAAATATGGTGGATGAGTCAACTAAATAAAAATAACATGGCTAGAAAAGTAAAAATCGGAAAAATATTTAGCCAAAAAATTAGATATCCGGACAGTTTCCAAGAAAGAAGATGGGTCACACGCAGATTGAACATGAGTTAGGCACCAAAATTTCTAAACAAAGCTAGGTTAAGAGCATGTTACAAATATGGAGATTCTTGTCACATCCCCGTCCCTCCGACCGACGAAGAGGACGCGACCCATGGCTTAAACCACCTGGGCTAAGAGCCCCATGAACATGTGCTTGCACAAAATTGCTGAAACAGAATGCTTAAACAAAAACCTTGAACTAAAATATGCACACATGAGTGTTTATCATGCACAGATGCAATCATTCAACAAAAACAACTACAATCATGTATCTTGCACAGCGGAATTAACGTGCATTCATTCAACATTGTTCATTCCATATCATTAACAATAAACATGGTTGCAGAAGTAAAAATGGAAAAGATGACTTATCTTATGAAGAAGTCGTTCTGCAACCAGCTACGTCGCTGACATGTTCCACCCAACCATAGGCCAGCGTGCTCCTTAATCTCTCAGCAATGCTGCCACCCCGAGCTGGGCATGATTCTCCAAGGAACAAGGGAACTAGCAGGCTTACACATAGCCAAGGGTATACAAACATAGCCAAGCCAACACAGTTGGGTTTATTAGGCCATCAAGGATATTGGGAAAGGCTCAATGCTAAGCTGGTGAGCTCATTGCAGAGCTAAGAACACCTACACTAGAACTAGCCTGGCTTCTAAAACACCCACACACACCCAACACAAGGAATCAATCCCTTCTTTGCTACATAGTCCCTCAGGCCCTACATTCCCTTCCAGTGCTATTAAGGGGTCATGGAGAAGAAAGCCAGCCCTCTAGCTTTGTCTATGTGGTTTCCAGCCACCAGGTTTGTCAAGCAAAACTAAGCCCCCATCCTTGCTCCATACACAGTTCGAAGACCAACCATTGCACTCAGGCAATCAATCAGCTGATACAACTTAAGACAGGGAATACAATTCTTGAGTCATTCTTGGCCCTATCGTGGCCAAAATGACTCTCAAGTGAATTTACACCAATCCCCAAAATATAAAGAAGACCACAGCAAACACAGCCAACCATGTGGGGAAAATCAACGACCCAATCTGAACAGGGAAGTCACCATGGAACTTACACAGTCTGAAAATGGAAAGACAACCAAGTTCCCGGCATGGGGAAGACCACACCCCCGAAGCTTATCAGTGAGCGCAGCTCACAACAGGGGAAAACAACAGCTCACCCTTGGGCAACGAAGTCACCGGTAATACATACATAAACCACGCAGAGGAAGAGAAAAATACTGACTTCCAAACTGAGCATGAAATGGGCAGACTCCTGCGCGTGAAGGTAATGAGCAGACAATGGTACCTGCATGAGGATGAATAGCTCCCGACTTGTGCGTGGAGGAACAGACAGTGGAGAGGACGTATATTGGAGTGCACCAACGTTCCAACACTGTCGTGGAGAGTGGAATGTCTGCGTGTGGATGAACAACCGTGAGGAAGGAACAGACTGTGGAGGTAACGCGCAGTGGAGAGAGTGCGTGAGTGTTTCTTGCTGGTGGAGTGTGCGTGTGGGTGAGGACTGACAGTTGTGCCACCCCACTCCCAAAGACCATAACTGCCTCAACCACCAGCAGTCATTCTTCAATGGAGGTGGTTGGGTAAACAAAGAAAGGTGACACACGGATTTTTACCCCATTGGCCAAGGTTTGACGAATTCCCCCACATCCTTATCATTGTGAAAATCATGCCACTTTCTCATTTTAGTTGCCACGATCGTAGCTGGTCGGGTTCATTTAATTAATTATAGATGCATATTTACATGATGATAAACATAATATATGCCACATGCCCCGATATACCATCGGTGACAAGTCTAAATCCAAAACATAGCATAACTGATCAATGGCGGGGCCTTGGCCTTTAGCTCCACACCATGATCATTACAGTATATACATCTAATGCAACGGGGTCAAAACCGGGGATGTGACAATTCTACATCGCATTAAATAAGAGTCATTTGGAACATTATTAAACCTGCAATAATAATTATTTTTTATTTCTACGTAGTTAATATGCAGGCGGTGCATTTAGTAGGAAAGGATTTTGAATTTGTGAATCAAGCTGTTCAATCTTATCTCTAATTTGGTGGGTAACTTCAAAAAATTCCATGGATGGAATTGAGATAGTTAATTAAAAAAAATTTTCCTAGCTTTGTTAAAAAAATATACTGCAGTTTGCCATTGTTAAGAAAAATATACTGCAGTCTACCATTGAATATACACCAGGTACTTTCTCTATATTTGGTATTATTGAAGTTACCTCATTCGAGATTTCCCAAAATTTAAAGACAATTATGATCAACTCTTTAGAATAGGCCTAAGATATATATTCCTCGGTGGTATGTGATATTTCATCCAGTTAATGATTAATAAAGAGTCACCAAAAACTTGAAGTCTCATGATGAACTTAGGCCCTAGAGGTTAATCCCAAACCATGGCCTAGTAGTAAAAAATTATTCATGGTGTTATACATCCCAAATTGGCCAACATATCCCACTCACAATCCAAAAGATTCCCTATGTAAGGCCTATGTGATGGACTTTAGCCCTGCGCAAAGTTAAAGGTCATTTATGGGTGATTATGGGTAAATTAAAGGTAATTAACGATTGATTAGTGATCATTGAAGGGTAATTTGTGTTCAATTACGGGTAATTAAGAGTAATTTAGGGGTAATTATTAGGTAATGATTTGTGGTAATTAGGGGTTAATATGGGGTCAAGTAGGGGGTAGTCACGGGATAATTAGTGGTAATTAGTGCTTAATACAAGGTCAATTAAGGGGTATTTAGTGGATAATTAGTGGAAATTAGGGGTCAATTATGAGTTAACTAGGGGTAATTATTGGTCAATTATGGGTAAATAGGGTCCATTTATCCCAAGGGATTAACTAAACCAAGGTTTCCCATGATGTTGGGAATATAGTTAGGTTCATGCCGTCATGTTCCCATTTCAAATACTTGTAAGTGAGGCGCAATAGTCTACATTGATGGGTTTACTAGGAAATATGCCCTATATGAATGTTTAGAAGCATCCCTTGGGTTTTCCCACAAGGTTTTCCTTCTAAAAAAGTAGGGACCATTTAGAGGGTATCAAGGGTTAATTAGTGGTAAGCATGGATTATTTAGGGGTAATTAGTGATCAAGTAGTGGTCATTTAGGTGCAATTAGTGGTTAACTAGGGGTAATAATTAGGGGTCAATTATGAGGTTAATTAGGGGTCAATTATAAGGTAATTAATGGTAAATTGCAGTACTCTCCAAGAGGATGGATATTGAGAACATACTTGAAAAATATATTTAGGGGCAATTCTTCTAATCCCCCCCCACCAATGCTCATGAGAATTGAACTTTTGGCAATGGTATTTAAAACACCGCCTCTAAAAGTAAACTTTCCTTGTATTTTTTTTTTCGGGGGGGGGTTCTAAAACCGTCTTGAAACATATACTGTGGGGGGTTTATAAAACCATCCACAAATACTCAATTAGTATATAACTATTAATTATGACTCATGGATAGAGCATTTGACCACCACATGGGCCCTGAATTTTTACCTAAGAAAGAGATATGTGCATAATAGAATATGGAGGTGACCCTAGGTTTGTAATATAGTTATACAAGTAATTGTGTCTTAGTGTTATAAGTTCAACTCATATCTCTAAATGCCTTTGTGATTAACTTAAAGTGCCAAGTAAAAGTCACTCTCAAAGAGTACATAGAGACAAGCTTATATATTCAATGTGTGTGTGTGTGTCCATGTGAATGCCCATCTTCTAGTATCCTAAGTTGGGCATTTACCTCTATGTTTTCAATCACTCTTTTACTATTTAAAATGAATCCCATGGGAGTCAAACATTGGTTAATAGTGTAGCGTAATGCTGAAATATTTGATAGGGGCCATAAAAATTGAGAATCTAATTGCTTTTTTCCTTGAGATATGTCCGATTATAAGGACAAAGATGTAAAACATTTTGATCCACTTCTTCAAAGTAACACTATGAGCATTTTGGTAAAAAGCCTTCAGCAATTTGATCCACTTCTTCAAAGTAAAGAACCTTGTAGGGTGACATTTTGGTAGCACCATGATTCGTGGTATTGTACTACATTTCTGCAAGGGGGGTGTAGCGGGGGTGGGGGGCTAAGGGGTAGGGGGGCTACAAAACCCAATGGCCATATCAAGAAATGTAAAACCCAATGGCTAACAATATTTCTATGGTCAAAACCTCACAACCTCTATTACTTGTTATTAAGTCCAATATCTCAAGTTTTGTAGTATCCAGAAGTATTATGACATGTATCATCATTGTGGACATTGACGTTGTCATCATCATCATCATCATCAATGCCATATGGTACATCAACATCATCTTGATCACCGTTCTCATTATCATCATCATCATCAACATTAAGTACATCATCAGCAAAATCATTGTCATCATTTATGTCACACATATGCCATTAGTGTTCTTAAGTGACTCATTGACATTAGGATTCATGTCATGTAATTGTTAAGGTCATTTATATGTCGTTACATTTATTTCAATGATAAAAGGGTTGTTTAGATGTTGTTACAGACATTTAGGTTCCATTAGAATCAATTAGGATCCAAAAGTGATACCACATGCATAATCATCGTTCACATCCACATCCACGTCATCATCATCATACAATAAATCAACATCATTATCATCATCGTAGTCATCATCAATATAATTGCAATAATAATGAGCAAGGAGCCATACTATCTCACAGGAATGGATGATATAGTCTTATACTTATCAAACCATATCCATATGGTCCATCATAATTATCGTAATGCATCATTTTCATGTTGTTAGGGCCAATCATATGCCATTAGGTTCTATCAAATGTCGTTGGGGAAACTCAAATGCCATTAGAGGAATTTAGGTGACATTAAGGTAGTTTAGCCCTCATTAGGATTAATCAAGATCGAAAAGTGCCATGATTATGATCATTTAGGTGCCACCATGATAAATCAAGATCCAAAAGTACTATCACATGAATCATGATCATTGACATAGACATTGGTATGTCTGATGTTATGTCGAACATTTTCCGAACACAAATCCTAGCTCTAAACCTAGTGCAATTCCTAGTGCAGTTCATTTCGAAATTTCTGGCATTATTCCAGGAACTATACCTGGATCTATACCTAGCGCTATGTTGGATGTTTTATAGGTGTAATTCCTGTCTCTATACTTGGTGCTATGTTGAATGTTTTTCTTGCTGAAATTCATGGTGCAATTCATGTTGCTAACCCTAGATTAATATATGGTGCTATTCTCTTTAGGACGTTTTTTTGGAGGCTATTCTTGGTGTTATATAGGATGCTTTTACGAATGCTAATTGGGACGTTAATTTGGATGCTAATTATCGTCCAAGCTAGAGCCAACTTTTAAAAAGGGATGCTAATTGGGATGCTAATTGGGACGCTAATTGGGACGCTAATTGGGACGCTAATTGGGACGTTAATTGGGATGCTAATTGAAACACTAATTGGGATTCTAATGGGGATGCTAATTGGGACGCTAATTGGGATGTTAATTGGGATGCTAATTAGTGTCCAAAATAGCACCAACTTTTTAAAAAGGATGCTAATTGGGATGCTTATTGGGATGCTAATTAGCACGCTAATTGGGATGTTGATTAGGACACTAATTGGGATGCTGATTAGGACGCTAATTGGGATACTAATTAGCGTCCAAAATAGTGCCAAATTTTAAAAAGGGACGCAAATAATGCCACTAAAAGTGCCATCCCGTGGAAAAGCATTCACTTTGTCCAAAAAATGATGAAAAATACACTAAATGTGATAGTGGACACTAAAAAGGAATCCAAAAGAGACGCTAATCACATGGTTTTGTTGTAGTGTAAAAAAACAATTTTGAATGGTGAGGTCATGGAAAGCATGGTTTTGGCACAAAGTTTGCAATGCAGTCCACTGGAGAAATCAAGGAAGCCCTGTAACACCTAGGGAAAGATAAAAAAAATCACATTGTTAGCACATGTGTGAAATCATAAAATCAATACACTATCATCAATTATCACATTGTTAGCACATGTAGTTTCTTCTTCATCTAGAACAACTTTATTAGAGACTATAAAGACTGAGACATCTTGAGAAAGAATAGTTGAGGTTCTAGATGGGCTCTCTAAATTTATTGTATGATCCTCATTATGGTTTCCCAAAGCTCTATCGATTTTTTTCTAGAGATCCTTTGGGTGTTTGGCAGAATCAATAAGGTATCACATTCTTGGAGAAATAACAAGACATATAGCTCCAAAATCTCTATCACAGTCATTCAACTAGTCATTTATCTCTTCATAAGACTCTTCATCAACTACAATAGATATATCATAGATATTTTGTCTCTTTATGGATGCAATCATCTTCAATTTCCACTCTGAATAGCTTGTGAATGGAACAAGAAGAGGAACTAATACTCTTGAATCCATATTGAAGTTATACCTGCGAATATGAAATGACAGATTAATTAATGAGTTCTCATGGATCTAATACAATGTCTAAACTTGAAAGTCTTGATGGTAACAAGAATTCCATAAAAAATCTAAGGATATAGGAACACAATAAACCTCACAGAGAATTGCATAGAATTAGCATAAAAAGAGAATAATAATAATGAACACTCATGAAGAATGATGCTTTCACTAAAGACTGATCAATGAATGAATGATTGATTGATATTATTATATAGGGAATACATTATTATAAAGGAAAATAGAGTTTCCAAGAGACAACTCATGCTAGCTCATAAAGTAGCCTAACTAAATATGATAAACCCCCATAGGTGACTAAAACAATTTCCAAATCAGTCCAAGAGATCACAAATTGGCTATAACATGAGTGAGTGATGGAAAATATTTCTAATTATGGAATACATAGAGAAAATCATGGCAGATGAGTTGGCCATAAAAGATAGCAGTTGCCTATTTAACTAGCATTACCTTATCCACTCAAAAGCAGGAAAAAACTGTCTAAAGGAATAAATGGAAGGAAGGTATATATTCTAATATGAGAGTTCAATAAATTTTGAAGAATCTAACTATAATTAGTATAAAGGAACTCTTGGGGTAAATATGAAAAGTACTGACCATGTGGTGCAAGGTGCAAGTTGAGGCCAATTACCTAGTCTAGAACATAGGAAATTAGCCATACATGATAGATGACTTTATCCTAAGTATGTAGTGGGTTTATAATATGATAACACTTCTAGAATAGAGTGTTTTAACAACACAATGTTTGGCAATGTGAATTCAAGCAACAATTGTATCTCATTCTCTACGTATGTCTTGCATGGTAAAATTTTAGGATCTTAGAAAACTACTATGTATTCCTATGCTCATCCAACTAGAATTTATGTGCTTTAGTATATCCCCCTAGAAATTCCTTTAATCTTACCAATTCATCTCTTGAATAAATCCTTGTAAAAAAGACCAATACAAGATTCCTACATGATTTGATCAATTTCTTGGCTTGGTTAGTACTTACTAGAGGGATCTTGGATTTACCTTTGTGTTTATTAATGATGAAGGGGTTCCCATCTTGATCAAACAGTATTGGTTGGCCACATCATGAATATTGCATCCCTCATTCAGATGTATGGGTTTACAAATTCCACACGACACACATCAAGTGGTACTACATCTAGCTCCACTTCTATAGTATAGTTTCACTTAAAGAAAATTTGATATTACATTGCTTAGTGGCATTAATATTTGCATCCTTATTTATCTACCCCACTGAATATGGGTGAGGATGGTCATGAATTTCCAATCCAAGCTTGTTAACCAAATATTCTTCTATGAAGTTGGTTCATGAACTAGAATCTGATAGAGCATCAATATTTTTTTATTAACCTACATCTTAATATGGAATAGTTTAATCACCTCATTCTATTACTTGGGATGGAGTATTCTTAGATTCACCTCCTTTTTCACTACAGTGAAAAAACTATTTCCATCCACAACAAAGATTCTCTCTACTTGGTTCCTTGAATCCATGTCTAGCATGCCCTTCATCTTGGAATCGTTCTTGTGGTTTTATGGATTCAAATCAGGATGCAATTTCCAACACTTATAATTGATATTACAAGGTTTTTCTTGGTTTTTAGGATCCTTGCACTAATGTGTTGTGGCCGTGTATTCAGGTACTTTCATTTCCACTTCTTCTTTCCTTCCTTGAAACCATATTGATGGTATATTTTATTGGAAGCACTTGGATGTTCTTTAATCTTTCCCATATTCTCCAAATATTGTGCTTGCACATAGGCCTCATCCATTTTTCTAGGTTTAAAGAGTATCAATTTCCTCCATAAATAACTATGTAGACCACCCAAATACTTGAGGAGTACATCCAGGTTCTTAGGATATAACCCAACATAACAACTATTTTTTTGAACTTGGAAGTGTGTGATCTGGCTACAGGTGCAAAAGTTTCTTCATAGTCTATTTCTTATTTTTGGGAGAAGCCATGAGCCACGAATCTTGCTTTATATTTCGCTATGCTACCATCTACAGCATGCTTGATCTTGTAGATCCATTTGGAAGTTACAATGGACTTCCCTTCTGGTCTTGGGACAATATCCCAAACATCATTCTTCAAGATCGATTGATACTCTTCGATCATAGCATCCTTCCATTCTTTTATTTCTACTGCTTCTTCATAGTTGGAAGGTTCTTTATCAATAATGTCACATAGCAGGGTAACATAACTAGAGCGGGACCTAGTTCTCTTTCTTCCTCTGTGTGTTTCTTCTGAAGCTCCATATCTTTCTGCACCTTGGCTAATTTCACGTACCCAAGCAGGTTCCCTCTTGTGAGGATTCTTCTCCTGAGGTGGATCCAAATGTTCTTTAGGTTCTTCTAATTCTCGATCCTCTTCTTGAATTTCTTTTTCAATGGTTGTATCATGAATTCTAGGTGCTTCTGTTTCTTCAGGTTGTTCAACTGGTCTCTTCTAGATTTGATGTAGGATGAATCTTCATCAAATGTTACATCTCTCCTGATGTCGATATTCTTGAATCCTGGGAAGTATATTCTATAATCCTTTGAGCTTTCAGAGTATTCCACAAATATACCCTTCTTTCCTAAATGATCACTTCATCCTCTTTTCTTTCAGAATGTGTATGTATATAGGATAGCTGAATATTCTGAGATGGACGACTTCTGGTTTCTTGCTAGAGAATTTTCCACACTACAGATCGACTTCTCCAAGATTTTATTGGGAGAAGTCTATGAGATATAGCAGTAAGCCACGACAAAAATATGCCTGAGGGAGAATGAGTTTGCATATCAGACAACAAAACAACAAAGGAAGGCCAAGAAACACAAGGCCCTCCTGAAGGAGAAATATCAAGACATTGTGGCACACAAGCAAAGCCGCATTGCACTAGCTAAAGTAATCAAACGTGCGATCGCATAATTCCAACTAAGGTTTTCTGAAAGATGAGGATTCAACAACTAAGGTTTCCCAGCTCACATGGATCACAACAGAACTGAAGAAATAGGTTGAGGAGCTATAGGAAAGGTAGGTACCAAGAACACCTCCTGAGGTTCTTGAGGAATGCAACAGAGCAATGTATGAGGCTGCTGGTAAAATAAGTGACGGGGAAATGCTCTGTGCAAAGGAAGTTGAAGTTGTTTTCATGATATGGGAAGTGATTCTGGAAGATGCAACTGTAGAAAAGATAAGGGAAAATGTGTGCAAAGATGATGATAAAATCACTGCAGAGAAGGCAGGGATGAAGAAGCTTTCATTTCAAGAGAAGGTGACCAAGATGAATGAGATCAAACAATTGCAGCAGGAAGTTCAAGATCTCCATGACCAAGAGTGGACTAGGGAGATGGATGTTGAAGCACACTAGTCAGAAGCAACATGACTCACAAGTTTGATTCAGCCATTGTAATAGAAACTTCAAACCTTAGCGTAGTTACTAGAGGCAGGCCTGTCGAAACATATCACTTTCGATCGAGGGGAGTAGTTGGATACGAAAGAAGAAGAGGTAACAATGGAAGTTGCTAGAGTGCAATATATGGTGAAGGAATTTTAGGACAAGGTTAGTCCTCCCATGTAGCTTGAGCCTGCATTAGAAACATAACTGTTTGGGAGAAACTACAGTTTTGTGACAAGAAAATTTTGCGAAGACTTCACTTTTTTCTTAGTGGATTGAGACAAGCCACATCTAAGTGTTGGGGGCCTATTGCACTAGGAAAAGTGTGCAAGGAAGAAGCCAACACACAAGCAAGGAAGGAAAGGTGTGTGCACAACAAAAGGGGAAAGAAGGAAGCAAAGGAACCGACGCAGAAAGATAGAAGATGTGTGCGATGGAGGAAAAGCGAGCTTACAGGAATGCAATTGAGAAACGATTAGAAAGCCACAGGTCAGGAAGATCATGGCTACTAAAGTCAGCGTATGCTAGTGGATGATGCACGTATGAAGGACTATATGTAAGTGAGGCTGATAGTGCCTTGTGTCAGTCTATGACATATTGTAACTATTTTTTATGGCTGATTACAACCTGGAACAAATGAGTTGTATGTAGTCGACCCTTTGTGGTCCTGTAGAAGTTATAAATAGGAAGAACCCACTCTATAGAAGGGTTGTTGATCGTTGTTGGTGATCATGGTTGGTCATTTTGTTGTTGGTTATTCATTCACCAAGTCATTCAGTTTTGTTAAGGAAGTTAAGGTTAGTAGAAAAGAAGACTCAAAGAAGAGTATGGTATTAGTAGAAGGCTTTTGAGCCTCAGATCTTGCAGCTGTGTGCACAGACCTCTAGTAGAAGTAATCTGCAACTGAGTGTGCAGATAGTAAAGGTAGAAAATTCGATCCAGGTTGTGTATGGATAAGTAGGAGTAGACAGAATAATCAACCAGAGAGCATGAGAGAAAGAATATTGAGTCAAAAAGAGATATCTTAAGAATAGTCAGCATATCATAGACTAGAAGGTGCTATACACAATTTCTCATGCCAGATGAAGAGCACCTTGGTGGGTTTTCTCGGATGGGTTTCCACGTTGTTTCCTGTGTTGAATGATTGACTAATGTTGAATGTTTATGTGAATTTAAAGTAGCTTCTTATTGTATATTGATGAGTTATCGTTGAATGCATGACATTGTCTTATTAATCAGTGAATGAATGAATGTTTAACGCATCACAGGAATGTATGTATGAGTTCATGGTTAAACTGCTAAGTTAAAATATCAGTCATGCCTTATCTAACTAAGTGCAAGGAATCAGCTGCGTTGCACAAGTTGAGTCATTTGTTGAGGTTAAGAATAGGGTTGTGTCGTGTGCGTGCTGACATACAGTTGTACCCCGGTCGCGTAGTGACGAATTCCATCATCCTATCTCCTTTGTCGAGCACCTTGGTCACACACCAAGGGACTATAATCCCTTTCCAACTGCAAAAAAATGGTTTTGTCAATTACCCATTAAAATATGTCTGGTGATATTGTGCTTGCCTCGTGGGTGTTTCCAACTGAGATTGCTTTGTCCATCCAATGTCTTGTGGTGTCTTGTTCGTATTGTGTTGTTGTTGAACCGCGGCTATGGTCACCCTTTACAATTATTCATGTCCATCAAAGTGAGGAAAGAGACAAAACTACATGGGGAAAATACTCCCTCAATAAAGGAAAAGGCACAAAATTCAAATAAAATGTCTTCAAAATATATTTATATTAACTTGAATGAGCTGAATGAACTGCTTCTTGGTGAAATACTTGATGAAGAGATCATGAACTCTGTGATCATGCACTAGAGTGTAGAATATGCAAGAAAGAAGTGGAGAGACTCCTTGTATCTCATTAATTGATGAAGTAGGAGCATTATATGAATTATTAATGCTGATAAAAAACTCTGATCTGTAAACAAAATCTAAAATGGAAAAGAGAACTGTGCATACGCCTTCCCAAAGAGTACAAAAATTAAGACAATTTGTTACACACTCAATTTCTTGAATAGCTACAAAATTGTGATGTGAATCACATGGAATTCTTCCAATATGATGTAGAACCTTCTTAGATATTATATGAGGCTGGTAAAACTCTTTTATATCAGAAACATTATCATATTTAACATCAAATAAAAATTCTTCAGTGGTTCCTTGAAGATATAGGGATAGACTAGGAAAACTACGAGCAACTTTGAAAACTGATGAGTGTACAAATATGAATGATGAATGGACTTTAGATCTGAACCATAAGTGTTTATAAAATATTGAAACATGTGTATTGTTAGTCGAAATATGACTAAGGTCATGGATAACTAAGTAGTGAAATATAGACAATACTTCAAACCATGTAATATAAGTAACACTGGATAAGAGACCAATGAGGATTCAACTAGTGAACTTGGGATGTGTATAGTATTAAGAGTATTGAGGGGTATGGTAGATAATGTAGATAATATGAATGGTGGTATAAATGATTTCATGAAATGTATATCATCATTCAAACAATATTCTAAATAAGAATTGTGGAGTGAGGAAGAGATTCTTAAAGAAGTTATTATCTAGTGGAAATCACAATTATTGAGAAATGAATCTAAGAGACTGATAGGTGGATTATCAAAGAAAGGATATCATATTTATGATTTTGATATATCAGAAAATGAATCTATACTAGATACATGATAAAATGATTTAAATCTGGAACTTAATGCATAGTTTATGTCACCCTATAACTACACACTATGACAGTGTTTAGAAGAATCAACAGGCTTCTCTAGCTCATTTGGAACTTCTATGTCGTGATTCTAAAGAAGTTGAGACATTATGTCCATATTATTCTTGAAAATTTCTTATCTGGATCAAATCCTTTGTTGCAATAAGTACACTTGAGTGTGCTCCCTTTCTTCTTGACCTTCTTCAGAATCTTCATCAGTAGGCTTCGAACTTTCATCTTCAATTTCCGACTTTGGATTCTTCTCTTTCACAATTTTATTTTCCTTGGAATTGGTATTATTGCTTCCTTAAAATTTGAGAGCATGATCCTTTCCATTGGAATATATAAGAGAGCCCATATGAATCAATTTATCTTTCTGCTTTGTTAGTGAATCAAATAAAGTACACAAAGAAGGCATTTTCCAATTAGAAACAACAAGCCTAGTATCATGAAACGTAGACACCAAAACTGAGTATTTAAGACCCAATTTAGAAAGAATGGAAAGGATTAATTGATCATATTTCTTCTCAATCCCACAATGTTTGAGGATTAGAACAAGTGACTTGAATTTGGTAAGAAACCCTCAATAGAATTGAAACTGCTTGGACACATTGAGAATAACTCAATATCCAACTGATGCGCTCTTAACTCATCTTGAATTCCAAATAGAGACTCATGTTTTGTCCGTACTCAGTTTGGAGTGGTCAAACCATCTAGATGAAAGAGTATATCAGGAGAAATGGAGAGGCAAAGAAATTCATAGGCTTCATTCAACCTATTATGCCACTTAGCTTTCTCAACAACAACATTGGGTTCATTCTCCAAAGCTAGTGTAACTCTATATAGTCCCTTACGGTGCAATAGAATTGCAATTTGGGATTTCCATTGATGATATTTGAAGGGAGTTAGGATCATAGCTGAAGAAGAATCCGTACTAATGAGTTTATTCACTCAAGAAGAAACTCTCTTCAACTTGCAAAAATTAAAACTAGGAGAAAATATTGTAAGCTTACTATCAATATCTTCTTCAAAGAAGGATAAGAGACTGGATGCGCTCCTTAAATGTGTAGAAGTTGAGCAAACGTGCACTCTGATACCATGTATAATTATAAAATCGAATGCTAATATGAGAAAAAATAATAAGAAGAATCATTGGAAATATATCTTGCTACTAATATAATTCTCACAAGAATACACAAGAAAAATAGAGAGAATAAATGAGACCGAATCACATGAATGAAGAGATGAATATTGGAGTGTATACTTCCATTGAACAATGATGAATAATAGTGTACATAAATAGTACATCCCTCATAGGTAAAATCAATTTGTATTGGAGATAACTCATCAAGCTCAGAAAGATAGACTTACTAAATATGATAAACCCCCATAGGTGGCTAAAGCACTTTCCAAACCAGTCAAGAACCTGATGAATTAGAAAAAGCATGATTGATTTGTCAAGAGTGATGGAAAAACATGCTAGTACTAGAAAATGGAGAGAAAATCATGGAGGATGGGTTGGAAACAAAAGATAGCACTTTCCTAGTTGACTAGCTTTACGTTATCCATAGAAAGCTAGATAAAAGAAGAATAAATAAGAATCTGCAAAAAGTGCAGCTACTAGTTCTGGAAGTCAATAAATTGGACAAGCCCAACATAGAATCAATATTAAATATTTCCTAGGCTATATATGGAAAGTGTTGACCATGTAGTGCAAGTGGACGCTAACTATCTATTCTAGTGGGTAGGAAATTAATGAAAATTGATTAAATATTTTATCCTAAGTTATGAAATGGGTTTATTATATTCCCACAAAGTGCTCCAAAAAATATGAGTGTTTCATACTCACTCCCAAGATCACAGGAATGGGGAAATGTTAGGTACAGGTTTTTAAGTCTTAGGAGTAGTACAATGCAACTTTGAAATTAAAGAAGCAATCGAAATTCCCCTGAAATATACATTTTCTATCACAACCATGATCAACTAACATATTAAGTAACAATCCTCTCATAAATAAATATGGTGAGATTTCCATAAATCCGCGTAGATCATTTTTCATAGAAAGACGTTTTCTATAGCTCAGTATGAGGGAGACGTGTAATTCCATGCTCAAAATGGAGTTGAAATGTGGTAGTTAATACAATAATAATAAAATATTCAGTAAATAAAATTTTACAATGTCATCCCTAACCTTAAATGTAAACTTGGGATGACACATGGTACTTTAATAAAATAATAAAATATTAAGTAAATACAATTTTTACAATTTTGGTTCTAACCTAAATTTCGAGACCAAAGAAATATATATTCCAATAATTAAAATAAAAAAATAATGAAACTTATATACTTTTTATATGAGGTCCTAAACTTGACAAATCGTTAAAACATGTCTTACATACAAGGGATTTGAGTACATATGCGAGAGTTACATATTAAACTAGTATAGATTCATATATGTATGAGATTTTCCTTGAGGAATTGGATCTTTGTAGGTGAAGAGATTGAATCCTAGAATCTTTGGAGAAGGTTGAAGTAAGAGAAGGCCAAGCTTGGATCAACCGTCATAAACTGGGTAAGCCAAACTCTCTTCCTATTCCTATTTCATTTTTTGTAAAATATAGTTGTCTTCAAGTCTATTAGTAAGTTGGTAACCCCTGACCCTAGGTTACAAGGGTGTATTGTCCTGTACAATAGAACTAGCGACTCTGCTGGGGAGTCCATCCTGCTTTGGGTCCATCCTGTAGGTCCCTTTACCAGTATTTGTTCTGATTCATATTTTGAGTGTGATTCTTTTTATCTTAATTTTGATTTACAATGTAGTATGCCCAAAATTCTCTGCTAGTATTTTTCTTTGAGAAAATTTTACCAGTACACGTGGGTTTCTTTGTGCACAGTCGCGTGTGTGACCTTGTACAAGTGAGTTTCAATCTAGACAATCGCTTGCCATATGCAGGTTTCCTGCATGCACAGTCACATGTGTCCTATAGCAGCTTTTAAGTTGGATAGGGTTTTGCTTGTCCCTGTCTCTTTGGATTTTTAGTTGTTTGGAAGTCTTATGTTTATGTCATGACTCTGTGAGTCTGAATTCTGTGTGTCACACTATTTTCTTGTTCATCAATCCTTTGAGCCTTTTGTTTGAATTTCTTTCATTTGTGAAGTGTAGGTGATCCTCCTTCTTGGTCTGTAAGTTTGAGTGCTTGTGTCTAGGTCAGTGATCAAGGATTTAGATGCTTCATACTCTATGTTGTGTTTTGTGGTGTCAGTTTGTTACTCTTCTTTTGTGAATCTAGTGGACTCTTTGGGTTCAATAGTTTCTCCAAGTCAGTTTTTTTCCAAGTCTTCTTCCTGTTGGTTGAAGTAGGTCACTTTAGTTCCTTTATGCATCATTTCACTTTTTATATGCTTTGATTATTCAAACTTGCTCAAAACTTGCATTTAGTTGCATTATAGTTTTTTGAAGTTTTTGAAAAGATAAGAAAAAGAATTTATACTTTTTTCATTTAGTTGCATTTAGTTGTTTCTTTTCACTATTTTTTAAAAAAAAATTAAAAAACCATAAAAAAAGAAGTCTTAGTTTTCTTGCACTTAGTTATAAACTCATTAGCTTCTATTCAAAAAAAGAAAAGAAGTTTGGTTTCAGTAGGCATAATTTACTTTGAAATTTTCTTTATACATTATTTTTCTCTTTCTTATCGAGTCTATAACATCACACTAGTTTCAGGCCATTTACCTCTGACTCAAAACATCCTTTTAAAATGAACGATATAATTAAAAATTATTAGTAAGTTTTATTTTTTAGGCTCCTACACCAACTAGCTTAGGCTAGACTTGTGAATTAGGGAGTTTAAACTCTCCACAAGTCTTTGATTTTAGACGTAGTTGGCCAATCAATAGGTAAATCCTCTTCTATGTTGATTATCTTGGAACCTACTCTCAAACGGGAGTTAATCATGAGGCCGAATGGAGACCTAGACTGAGGAGATAACCCTCTGATTCCATGTCAAAGCATAGACCAAGGTTTTTGTGCATCTGGGGACTTCTGTCAATACCACCTCTTGGGCCCCATGCGGTGCCGGTTTTGACAGGTTTTTGGGATTTTCTACCCTACCCATGCGTATGAATCAGGATTGTGACTGTCCCCCCAGATTGTAAATATAGTTGCGGTAGCATTTAGTCTCTTTGACATCTTGATTTCATACACAGGTACATCGAAAGGCTATTTCTGGTTGACCTTAGATGGGCTTGGAAGGTAACACCGATAGAAGGTGTTGGAGGGCAGTTTGGTGATTCCTCTATTTGTGCCTAAGAACATCTACAGGGACACCAAGTAATTGTCTCTCAACTTTATTTTGGAAAGCATATCTTATACCCTTTGTGTCTGCTTTGGATTTAGGAACTTTTGTAGTGAGTGTTGTGTGGTTTGTTTGTGTTTAGTCGGCCTTAGAGTGTGTGAAGAGTCAATTCTTAATGATGGATGACTAGCCTCTCAAAAGGTCAAGAAGATTGAAAAAACTTCCTCCAGCTACTACAATGGATCCTCCACCGCCCCCTCAAAGGTGAATATTAGATATAGATGGTTCTTTGAACCGGTAGGAATCAGTGAAGTTCCAGGTGAACCAGAACTTAGGCCAAACCAAGTTGATAAAACTGTAGTAGAGATAGAAGACTTGTAGGTTGACGAGTTTTCAAGAATCTTTAATTCACCTCTTACTGAATTAAATGATCCTGTGATCATCCAGGTAATTCCATTTTATTCACATATGATTGGTGTTCCCATGAGAATACGTATGGATAGGTCGAGAGAGGGTACATCTACCCCCATTTTGACCATTTCAGTTGAAGGAGTGCCACCTTCCCCAGTTGGTATTCCTAGAAAAAATATACCTACTACCCATTTAAATCCAAGTAGTCAGGTGGTTCATCCACCGGATTCCATGAATGTAGTAAGCCCTTCTAGTGGGGTGGTCACCAGTATTCCCTGTGCACCTTTTTCTTCCCCCTGTTTCACACACACTGCTCAGAGTGGTCCTATTTGGTCCTCTTCATTTGTTCAGGGATTTCCTTAGAATGGGGGCCATATTCCCCCATCCAATCCTTATGTAATACCTACACCTACATATGTGGGGATGCAGTTTGGAATAAAAACACCTATGGTCAAGGTTTCCAAACTTTGGTTTCATCTCCATTCACGAGCTCTCCTTTCTCACTTTTTAGAGGAGGGATACCTGCTCCAATATTTTAGACTCCAATTTCATCTAGAGGAGCTCAAACTACTTTTATTGCACTACACAGAAGTAATCCACTCGCTTATGGGTGGAATCCATTTCAAATTAGTCCAAGTACTTCACAACTGGTAGCTCAGGGCAAGCCCACCTTTACATTTGGGAAACAAGGGGCAAGTCCTTCTACCTCCCAAACTCATACTTTTTAGGCTCCGATTAGGCCCAAACTTCCATTTCTGGAAACTTTCAACTTTCCAAACTTGAACAAGTTGATGAATGACCTGGTGAAACACAATGCTATGTGGCCACCTGTTCCAATGAAGCCTTACCTTCGGACTTTCCCAAATTTGAAGGAAAAACTGGGAAAGATCCAGGGGCCCATGTCACAACTTTCCATTTATGGTGCTCTTCCAACTCGCTAAATGATGACACCATTTGGTTGAGGTTGTTCCAAAGAACTCTAACTGGCATTGCAAGAAACTGGTATATTGAATTTCCCTCTGCTGCGTTTGATAGTTTTTTAGACTTAATGGAGGTGTTCTTGGACCACTTCTAGCTTCCTATCCGATATGATTCCAGCACATACCTCTTGTCTACCTTTAGTCAATATAAATCCACTCACATTTTAGATCATATCCAAAAGTGGTGAAGACAAAAGAGGCTTATAAAATACACCATCCCCCCGAGTTTCTGTTAGAGTGGCTCCTTAAGTCTTTGTTTCCTTATATATCTAAGGATGTATCAACTTCATGGGTAACTACTGAAGAAGACGCCATCCTCATGGCCCATTAGTTGGATTTGATATAAGGCTCAATCTGGGATACTATATGAAATAATACCTAAGGAACCGCGGTCTTCCCATAGTGAGAATCCTAAGCCTGGACCCCATGCCGATGGTGTGGTTGGTTCAGTGAGTTCTCCCAATGTAGAATCTTTGGCCAAACAAATCCATGAGTTGTCCTTCAAACAGTCTACAGTGGAGGCAACAAAGGCTGTCCCCTCACCCCAAAATGCAAATGTTTTTGCTCAATCCTCCCAAAAGGGCAATCAACAGCCTGGTAGGGAAAAAAAAAGGGGAAGAAAAGTGAGGGAAACCAAAACAAACCTAAACCCATGAAAAATGCCGATGGGGGAAAAAAGGATAAGAAGAAAGTGAAATTTCCCTGTAAGTTGTGCTAGGGAGACCATTTGACTCATCAATTCCCTCTCATGGAACAAGCTTAGAAGCTTCTTAAGACTCAACAGCCGACTGTCCTAAAGGATCCTTTTTCCTAAGAACAAAATTCAGCTTATGTTTCTAATGTAGCTAGGGGCACTTTGAGTGCTCCTCTTGACCAAAATTATATCAACATGGTGTGATCCGAGACATTAATCCAAATTAGAAATAATAACTATGAGACGGAGGCTCCGAAGAAGGGTAAGTATATAGGTGAAACTTCTAACCCTCTCGTGATCGAGAAGACTATTGATCCAATGCCCAAGATACCAAAAGGTGTCTTTAGGAAAGCATTACACAATCCCAATGCAAGGGATGCATCCAACTACGATGTAGTTGAAGATTTGGCCCAAACCCCATGTGCGATGTTGGCATTAGAGGTGTTACTGAGTTGTCCCACCCAATGAGATGCACTCTTAGTAGCCTTAGGTAGTATGGATTTGTCGAGCCTTATGGAAAAATTTAATTTGTCTAATGTTAAGATTCACCTATTGTATCATGTGTATTTGTCAATAGATGTCATCCATGGTGGAAAGACCATTGGAAGGATAGTTGTTGATGAAGTTGCTTCCACATGTGTCATGTCTTTATCTTGCTCGATGGCTCTTGGATCCCCAGAGATAGTTCCATCAAACACCTTACTTACATCTTTTGACGGAAGGTCATTCCGTTTGCATGGTATCCTACCAGCTTTTGAGATTATTATGGAAGGGAAGGTAGTATCTATTGAAGTGGAGGTGATTGATGCTCCATTGGATATAACTGGATTTTGCGGAGAAGATGGAATTATGCTATGTGTGAAATCACCTCAACCGTTCTTCGAGTGGTAGTGTTTCCACACGAATGGAAGTTGGTCACTGTTGACCAACTCAGTTTCACTCAGAAGGGCCGTATGGAAACTAATGGGTACCCAATGCCATTAGTTGATTAGGTGAAACCAAATAACGAGAGCTTGGGGTTTGGTATGTATTCATTGTTAATGGGCACTTTTGATATCCCAGCCCCGATAAAGTACTTAGGTTCTACTAGTGTAGGGAAGTCTATTGCTACGGTTGTCGATAGAATGGATCCTTGGGTCCTTCCTTCCTGTTATGAACCTGAGGTGCCCTTATCGACAATGGAAGTATGTTACCAGCCTATCATTAACACCACTATTGATCCCATTTTGATTCTTCCTATAGTCTCATAGGATTCGGAAGAAACCTATCTTCTTGCTTGGGAAGAGAACTCTTTGTATACTGATGATTTCTTAGATATGGTTTTTCCTTTAGATGAAGCCATTTTGGAAGCTATGAGTGGGAAATATAATATCTGCGAAGATATTCACCATAAATCCTACTTTCTTCCAGAGTTAAGCAGGATTGAAAATCAAGAGTTCCATGTGAGAATGGTAGGTGATGTTGATATATCAATCAATCCCTTACCAAGGGAGGGAATATTTGCTGAGGGGAATATGGAAATTTTTTTTGTTACTATCGCTATCAACATCTCTATAAATCCCAACGTCATGGAAAATGTATATATTGGTGGAAACTGCTCACCAGAGGAGATTTCTATCTACACAACCTTATTTAAGGAGTTTCGCGACATGTTTTCCTGGTCATATGAGTAGATCACATGCATAGATCCATCGATAGTCAAACATTAAATCTAAACCCATTATGAGGCCAAAACTGTTCGACAAAAACTTAGACCTACCAACCCGTGTAAAGTGGTAGTTGTCAATGCTGAAGTGGAAAAGCTGTTGAAATCTGATTTCATTTACCCGATCGCTTTAACGGAATGGGTATCCAATCATGTTCTCATCGATAGAAAGAAAGGGCCAATATGTGTATGTACAAAATTTCATGATTTAAACAGAGCTTGTCCCTAGGACAATTACCCCACACCATTCATAGATCAAATCATTGATTCCTGTGCGGGGAGTGAAGTTTTTCATTTATGGATGGTTTTTCCGGGTATAATCAGATTCAAATCAAGCCAGAAGACCAACATAAAACGACTTTCATTTGTCTTGGGGGTACTTTTGCGTATAATAAAATGCCATTTGGATTGAAAAATGTAGGGACTACCTTTCAACAGGAAATGAATTTTTCCTTCCATAACATCAAGACTATTGTCGAACTGTACCTAGATGATCTTCCTGCTCATTCTCAGATGAGGATCGATCATCCATATCACTTGCGCTTAATTTTTGAAGAATGCAGGCATTAAAAAGTATGCTTGAATCCCAAAAAGCGTGTTTTTTGCATCAAGTCAGGTAGGCTACTCATTTTCATAGTTTTTAACAAAGGTATTCAAATGGATCCTTTGAAATTTGAGGCCATTGCAAATCTGCCTCCTCCTTGTTCTATCTTGAAACTTCAAAGCCTACAAGGAAATTCTAGCTTGGTTTGACATTTTGTCATGAATTATGCTAAGATAAATAAAGGTTTCATGCGCCTGTTGAAGCAGGGCACCCCATTTGTATGGGATGAAACCACACAACTTGTTTTTGAGCCATTAAAGAAATCTTTGTTGTCAACTCCTTTGTTACGTGCATCGGATTACTCTCATGATTATATATTGTATGTGGTTGCCTATGAGTCGACCATTGGGGTAGTGATAGTTTAGGAAGATGATGAGCTGTAAGACCATGTCATCTATTACCTTAGCCATGCTTTAGCTGGCCTTGAACTGCGATACTCCCAGGTTGAAAAGTTAGCTTTAGTAGCTGTTTATGCTATGCAGAGGTTATGTCACTACATCTTACTGAAGACTATGACAATAGTGGTAGATGTTAATCCCTTTCAATATGTTTTGTCCTGATTCATAGTCGAGGGAAAATTGAACCAATGGATAGTCCTTCACCAGGAGTTTGACTTGGATTTTCAATCTGCCAAATCGAAAAGATCCTTGGTTTTTGCAGAATTTCCAGTAGAGGAAGATGTAGCTATTGAAGAAGACTCATTCCAAGATGAGCACATTTTTTTGATTTCCACTTCTGATCCTTGGTATGGTGATATACTTATCTATATCCAGACTCTAAAGTGTCCTGTGACCTTTTCATGGGAAGAGTGATGCAAACTATGCCTACATGCAAAAAACTACCTTATCATTGGGGATACTTTATACCAAAGAGGGATAGACTCTATTTTACGTCGGTGCCTCACCCACACAGATGTCGAGAGTGACCTAAATGATGCCCATAGTGGAGCATGTGGGGGTCATTTATCTAGGTTAGCAATGAGCTAGAATATTTTATGTGCTGGTTATTTATGGCCCACAATATTTAAATATTGTGTGGAAGCCATGAAGCATTGTAATCCTTGTAATATTTACAATAGAAATATGCGGTCACATCCTGCTCCACTGTTTCTCGTCATCACAGTGGAATCCTTCACTAAGTGGGGGATAGATTATGTGACGTGCAACCCATTTTCGGCCCAAGGGGACAAATACATAATTGTCGTTGTTGATTACTGTACGGAGTGGGCAGAGGCAATGCCACCTTCAGGGATGACGAGGAAACTGCATCTTTTTTCATTTTCAACCAGATTATCTCTCATTTTGTTATTCTAAAGTATATTGTCACTGACCATGGCAGTCATTTACAAAACAACATGATGACCGAATTGGATACTATGCTAGGGTTTAAACAAGATTACTCATATTCTTTATACTTGCAAGTGAATGGTCAATTCGAGGCAGTCAATAAGACCTTGAAGACTATTCTCAAGTGTACTATTAACGCAACCCAATGAAATTGGTATATTATAATGTATCTTGCACTTTGTGCATACCGAACCAATGTTAAAACTTCCATGAGGTTTTCACCCTTCCAACTCGTTCACGAGGTGGAAGCAGTAACTCCGGTTGAATGTGAAATCCCATCACTTAAAATTGCCATTCATGTGGTACTTGACATGACTGAATTATAAGAAAGTTTTCTACATCTGGAACATCTCGATGAATGACGCAGATATGCGTTGACAACAAACGAGGCTCATAAAAGTATGGTTAGAAATCAATATGATAAATTGGTCAAGCCTAGGATTCTCTCTGAAGGGGAGCTTGTCTTGCTCTGGGATCAGGACAAAGAACCCCTGGGGGCAGGGAAATTCAGGTTGATCTGGCTAGGACCCTACATCGTGTCAAAATTTTTGAAGAAATGAGCATATGAATTAACTATTTTTGAAGGGAATAAGCTGCCTGAGCCTAGAAATGGGCTCTACCTCAAGAAGTACTATGCTTAGGATTAGAACTTTTTGTTGTATTTTTATTATATGTAACATTATGTACAATAGTTAGCTAGCTTGTGTTCTTATGTCATCTGTTGGTTGTTACATATGTCATTTAGAGTGGTTCATAGGTTTTGCAGATGGCACTAGTTGTCACACTTGCAACCTGGCTTCAGTCGCATGGGTCATTTACTCACCCTCGAGACAGCTAGTTTCCTCTGGAGGAACTTGCCTAGTTTCTGCTACCAACAATGTGGCCAAATACAGGGCTGTCTTTGAGCTATTATGGGATTCCTTGTCACATGGCATCACTTAGTTGGAAGTTAGACTTGACTCTCAACTGGTGGTTTCCTAGCTCAATTGAGCTTATCAGGTGCGACACCCTATCTTGTTACGTTAGCTTTTGCAGGTTATATTACTGGAAATAAATTTTGATTATATTTCATTTAATCATATTCCACAAAATCAAAATTCATCAACTGATGCATATGTGAACTATATCTTAAATTGGCACTTAACACACATTCTTTAAAAATAGATAATAGATACATTGTGAACACATATATATATGTAAAAATATTTCCATAAGATAGGTCGAATTTTGATCCTCGGATCCAGTCATAACTGTATAAATATACAAAATTATGATCGCAATCCATAGAATGCCCCTAGATATAATCCGGACCACCCTGGTCATCCTGAACACCATGGTCACCCTGATCATCCTGATCATCAGCATTGTCAGCATCATCAGCTTCTTCAGTTGCAGTAGCCTCCTTGACTTCTATATAGACTAGTACAACTCTGGCTACCCTTCACATAAGGTGTATCCAATTAGGTGGAATCCCTACAACAAATTCCTGCATGACTGTAGGGATCTGCTCAATCCATATGGTCAGACTCTTTGGGTAAGCCTAGCCAACTTCCCCTGGAGAACCCTCATCAAACCTTAGTCTTCCCTTGCCACTGGTCGCACATACATCCTAGGAATCCCATCAGGGAGGACAAGCTTAACATCTACATTTTAAAAATTAAAATGGATTAAAAACTATTATACATATGTATATATATTTATGATAAAAATTCATAAGAACTTAAAAAACTTAAAAAGGTAAAATACCTAGCACTTCCCATACTCCTCCTAGAGGGAGGATGAGATGAGTGTCACCTTGAAAATCTAAACCAACATATGGAAACTTATCTAGTGTTGGAAGCTGCCACCCCCACCACAAGTAGAGATCATCATCATACACACTCTGAACTGATCCACCACCACCTTGGTTAAGGAAAATCTCTCCCCACCTCATCAGTCTAGGATTATGAGGGGAGAATATTGGAAGTGGCACAACATGGATGATTGCGGGAACTCTCTAAAAAAACAAGGCCACTAATACACTTGAATACCCAAAATTCTTACGTCAGCCTCTCTTACACTTAGAGAGTTGTTTTTTCATAATCAGGATTATTCCTGAGCACCAATCAAACAAAGTTCCCTGTAAGCACTCTACAGCAATCCTCATTTGGTTCCGAGTGGCAAGATGAAGCGATGAAGATCCTGCAACTCTCACCATAGTACTTACCAATACCTAGAGCGAGAAGTCAGTAATGTGTACAATAGGGATCCATGATCCCTTTCTCTGACTCTCGGGCATGCCATAGCTATTCACATAATCTTGAACACTCATGGGGTCACTACCCCTACCAGTACCTTCGAGGTTGACAAGCGTTCCTTGTCGATACAACCCCGTGATGAAGTATATGTAGTCCATATCTACCTCCAATATTTCACCTTGAAGGTCAAAATCCCCAAGGTCATGGTCCCATTAGCCAATAAAAAATTCAAGCAAGCGGACATTGGATCGCATCGGAAAAGTACAAAAGAATTTTAGTATCCCACTTTGGCGTAATTCTTGCACAATGGGGGAACTACAGAGTGTGTCTCATTCCATATTATCGTGTTCCTTCTCCCTCCACTCCAACACCATGGTTGAAATTTCTCATTTGACCAAGATTTAACATTAGAATCCATCAAAATTCTTTAAGTTTTGGCCATATTTACTTTTTCTATGTCCTGCAGTACACATGACTGTCTTTTAGATAGGTCACGTGTGACACGTGGGTTGCTTTCGGGAAGGTCGTGTGTATAATGCATGTACATGACTGTATAAGTCACCTACCCACGTGTACTTCCCATCCTCCTTAGGGCAGGCTTAAAAATCATTTTTTTGCCAAAAAATGAAAATTTAAACGGTTGAAATGGAAGAGAAAGGAGAGCTAGTTTACCTAGCACTTGCAGAATTCAAAATAGTCTATCGGTTTGTCCACAACGAGCAATCCAAGCAAGAGGTAAAATGTTTCCAAATTGGGTAAAAACTTGGAATGGTATGTTTGATTTCTATTTTTGAACTATATATAAGAAAATTTTCAATTTGTGGGTTTTTAACCTATAGTTCGAAAAATATTTTTATATTTGAACTAATACCATCTTCTTTTTCCTAATGCAACAGGTTCAAGGTTGTTTAAAGTTGTTATCTGCTCATATAGGATAGGAATTTTTTCCTCCATGTGCATTTGTTGCATCTATATCTACTCTACTTTTGACCCTAGGATGGATTCATTGACCACGGACTATGGTGTTTTACCATTTTTTACTCAGTCTACATCATTTTTATTCCATGCATAGGGCCTTCCTTCCATGAGTACCCTAGTTTAGAAAACTTTGTTGTCTTTTGGTAGTCATGTCGCATTTGTCATAGGTTTAGGGGATCCTTCTTAGCTATTTTTCACGCCAAATTGAGCCTCATTTTGGTCTCTTTTTACAAGCTATTCCCTTTATAAGGCTCCCCTCCCTTATGGAGTTTCTTTAGGCGCAAGTATGACTCCTCAAAATAGACTTTACTACCGAGTAAACTTTTCCATTCAGGCTCATTAAGAATATGTGAATGGGAATCCACATTGGTGGTAAGCTATCGCTTTTTCGGAACATGTGGAATAATACAAAAAGGGAACATTCTCTTTTCTTCGAAATTGAGAAGAGTATTCTTAGGTATAGTTTTATCTCTTTTTTGGACCCGAGGGACTAAATTTACGGAAAAGGAGCACCCAATATGAGCTTAGTTTTCTCTTTTTAGTGCTCTAGACCTAAACATGAAAAAGGTTCCAAGCGTACTTTATGCCTTTGTCATGCTCGTTAAACCATAAAGAACAAATAATCAAGTTTACTGTTGTAAGCCCCATTTCTTGTAACCAAATGGATCTTTTTGAGTGATCTTTCTTTCCTTCACACTCGTAAAACTCAAGCAACATGCTTCTTTTGAAGGGGCGTTCGGTAGGTGGTAATTTAACATTTTTTAGACCTTCTTGACTAAGTATGAAAAAGGCACGCCTTACTTGTTTGGAATCTAAGAGAGTTCTTCTTTGGTATGTTTTATATTTTTCAAGTCTCGATAGACTAAATTGGATGAAAAAGCACTCCCTTGGAGTCTTCTTCATAATTTTTTATACTCTCAAAATATGAAAACACCAACGAGCATGTACTATTCCGGGCTCGTAAAATCCACGAATCAGTGACTTTATCAAGCATTATTCTCTCCCCTCTTCAAGCTTGTCAAAAATGAAGAGATATGTGAGTTGAATTTCCTGGACTTGTTAAAATTTAATAGGAAAGATAAGGAAGAAGTACTCTCTTTGGGTTATAAACAGTGACAGCATGTCCTCCTTGAACATAGCACTTTCTGTATTTTCTGATACTCATGTTTTAGTCTACACTTTTAGTTCAGCTATTACTTCGAGTTTCTTACTCCTCCACTTGTCCTATATACATGGGGAATCTGATCATGCCTCCTACATGACAGATAAGTCTAGTTGTCCTATATGCAAAGTGAAAAGCTGCCTTGGGTCATCTTTGTGTCATGCTCACTGTTCAAGGATCTATCCATGCATCTAGCTATTATCCTCATTCCATCATTATCCTATTTGAGTGTTACTTCTGTATACCTTCCCACATCCAGTTCCTAGTCACTCTTATGATCTATTGGAGGATCTATTTCCTTCCTCATCACAATATGGTTTCTCATCAGCACTTCCTGAAGACTAAGACCTAGAATTTTGATGATGGTACCTTAGGATTCACTACCATTATTGGTGAAATCTATTGCTTCAGTTGTCAGTTTCACCTATTGATTGGCAATCTATTGAGTCCTTTCCATCTTCAACTTCAACACATCTATTCACATGTTAGGGATTGTACTAGCTCCTTTGGATTTCAATGAAGATGTTAGGTTCACCTTTATAACCTAAGTTGCTCAATACTATGTTATTATTAGTTACACAACTTCCAGATTTTGAAGACTTATCATTGTATATTGTGGCTTCGATAAACCTTTGTAATATACATGCCTTGTACTTGTATCATATGATGTAATCAAATATTGTAAAGGATCTAGTGTTCCAGTAAATTGAACATGGCATCCATAGACATGATTTTGTATATGACATTGATATTTATTTTTTTCAGGTACTTCCTCTAGTGCCTTGGACATTTGAGTTCTCCAAGATAAATATTGTAATGTATTTCGACCATTGGTTCCCTCTGACCTCACACATTAGGGGGCATCTGTTATCAACCTAAATGGCACTTCTCTGTCCGAGTATTGGAATTCACTATGTCGGGACACAAAAGGAAAATTTGGATTGAAGTTTCCTAAAACACTATAGATGTGCATGACCATTGATGCATAATATTCAGGCCAACTTCATATATTTTTATTTTGAGTTTAGTGTTGCACACACGTCTATTTGCATTGAAACTGGCATGTCACATGCGACTATTTGCATTGTAACCCTCATGTACATTGCACATGTGATTTTCCTTCGAGCAACAAGTGTGTCACATGTGCCTTGCTTATATACATACTTGTGTGTATCGTATTCGATATTAAAAAATATAAATCATGATTAGATGAGATTAGTTGGGACTTAATCCATAACTATCCCAACTGTCTCAACTATCCTAACCTTTGAAACCACTCTATTTCACAATGTATAAATAGAGGCCTTGGGATGGGGCTAATCACTCAATTCTAGAAGAGAAACATTATGTTGGTAGTGTCCCTTCATAGTCTTGTAGTAGAAGAAATCAGTTTCCTTGGTTGTAGAGGAGTCCTTGTGTCAAAGGATGGGTTGTATTCTCACCTATTCACTATTTTTTAATAAAGAGATTTCTTCTTCCAATCCTTGTATTGTGCTTTTCTCATGTATATTGGTTAATGAATGATTTCAATTATTTTATTAATATGCATTTCATTTTACCTATGATATATATATGTATGAGATATTTCTTGAGGAATTGGCTCTTTGCAGGTGAAGAGAAGCATCCCTAGAAGCTTTGGAGAAGGTTGAAGTAGGAGAATACCAAGCTTGGATCACTCGTCATAAACCGAGTAAGCCAAACTCTCTTCCTATTCCTGTTTCATTTTCTATAAAATATTATTGTCTGCAAGTCTATTAATACCAAGCTTGGATGAACCGTCATAAACCAGGTAAGCCAAAATCTGTAGCTATTCCTATTTCATTTTCTGTAAAAGCTGATTTTCTACAAGTCTATTAGTAAGTTGGTAACCCCAGACCCTAGGTTACAAGGGTGTATTGTCCTGTACAATAGTATCTTTAAAAAATTTCATTGATATAGTCAAGTTTTGTTTGCGTGATTGGTTTCTGAGAGTTTTATATGTTAGTAGCGGAAATGTTCAAACATCTATGGTAGTGGGAGGAAACATGTAAAATACAACCATGTTAAGGGTTGGCATGGCCCAGGTTGGGTGCGACCCCCAAGTGATTTTGACGACCTAGATATCCCAAAGGGATAGTCCTGTAAGTCATGGACACTACAACAAAATAAAAAAATTCATTGATATAAGAATTTATTAGCTAACTTCTTTCACTAAGTAGTTAAAATTATTTCTTTATTACGAGATTGATGTATTTTTTAATACATAAGGTAATTTTTTTTAAGAATTATCAAAGTCCATTTTTTTTTCAAATTTAAGTACTTATGTATTAACATATATATGCAAAATAAAACTAGTATTGTTCATAAGTTGTGTATTGAACAAATTGTTATTTTAAAAAAAATAATAACATAACGTTTACATAATAACCAAGATGATTCCATGTCCTCAATTAAATAATTTCCAAATAAGACTACTCGCAAATAATGTTTCACCAACCTACTAGTTCGCTAGGTTGAGATGGAAAAATAAATTTTGTAATAAGGGGCTATGGGACCCAAAATGACTTTAGTTTACCATATTCAAATTTAAATGGATCACATAAATGATAAATGCTAAGAAAATAATATGGCATGGGTTCATGAAGACACTTGGAAACTTGTGAAGCCTTTGGGTGACTAAATTCCGGACACACTTGGCATGATCTTCATCCAAGTTTGAACACGTGGGAAATGTAACATTATTGGAGGGTGATGTGGTGTAAAATATCATATAATGAGCCAAGTAATTCAAATTAATAAGTATATTAACTCCCATGGAAGAGGAAGAGACTAGAAAACAATGTGTGCCACTTGGAAGGATATTCCATGCACTCTATGACAACAAATGATGAAAGATTCTATGACAAGTATGACAAATTCAGACCTGATTATAGACATATGAAGAACATGAAATTACAAGTCTAAAAAATTTCACCAATAGGTCGAATTTGGGATTTAGAGGAAGCTATTCGAATTGGGGAAAGAATTGGAGCATGAAGAGGGAGACAAGTGTCATAGGAGTTACTAAACCACTAAGATGAGTTGGAGGAAGCCCTTGGAGGGAAATTTGACCTTAGGATGCCTCATGAAGTTAATAAAAGGATTTCATGAGGAATTATAATATATTTTATCATTGTATAATTGGACTTTGGAATTTTGGAGAGGTTTTTCTTGTCCATTGTACGATGAGTGTTCACTCTCCCTGCTTGTGACCCAATTTCAAGGGAGTTGAATTCCTTTCAAAGTGGTTGATGTATAGAAAATTTAGGCCTATCATTGGAGGTTAATGAATGATTTTTATTTTTAGGTTTAAGTTCCATATAGTTCTAATTCCCATCTATCTCCCTATTCTCTCCTTCCTTCTTCTCCATTCCCCCACACTCACATGTTCAGGGCGCACTTGTTGGAGTGGTGTTTGTGCTTTGATAAGTATACTTGATGAAAAATATGTGATATATGATGTATGGCTCTATAAAATAATTTGCATATTATGTGTAAGTATAAATATCAGAAATACATGTATGAAAGGCTTGCATTCCCGTGATGTTGAATAACAAGTTTTCATGGATTTGGATTCAATCTTGAAGTAGTTTTATATCATATTTGTATGAGGGATATTCTCTTTGTTTGATGGTTTTGTGACAGAAAAATATTCTGTATTAATATTTAATTTCACGTACCTATTCTTTGTGGCTCAAATTCAATAAATCCATATGTGAAACACTTGTAATTCCATGCTATTAAATCACTAGTTTTCATGTATTTGACTTCCATACTGAATGAGTTGTATACCAGACTTGTATGAGTTTATTTATATGATTTTTAATACTTTTTGGGTAATAATTTGTATTTTGTATATGGTATTTATATTCACATCTAATTTGAACCTTTAACACTACCTTTCATATGTCAAAATCAAGTTAGTTATGCAATTTCCCAATCAACAATTTCCCTGAAAGTGGTCATATGAATGTTTCACTTTATAATTAGTTTACAAAGATAATATCCATGGTTAATTGAATCCCCTTATGTATTATATTCATCCCCATACTCTTTTCTCAAATTTAGTAGGTTTGTATTTCATTTGGAGAGCCAAAAGTGTCATCTATCCTTGGGGGTTTTAACATCGATTTTCTAGTGTTTTTTGTCCTTCTTTACATATGGAAAAAAGCAAGTTTAATAATAAATTGGAAAATGTATGAGAATTAATATTATGCATTAGGATTTCCTAATACCCATCAATATCTTCGATACATAATTTGAAGTCATTTGAGTGTATTTGGGTCAACTTGGGTTTCACTAGTATAAAGCTAGAAAATGGCCAAAGTTGTGCAAACTTGACATGTCAAAATGAATTTTTTATTAAAAAATTGAGAGTATGAGATATTTTAGTATGTTTTAAATCCCATATTATCCCTCCATAATAACTTTGGAAAGGTTCGGTGGTGTTTGGAACCAAACTAACAAGGACTAGTTGACCACATTTTCCTTGTAAATTTGCATTGTTTCTATTTAACCCAAAACAAGTTTGCAAAGGTCTAAAGTGAGATATATAGTGTCCATAAAAAACCATGGGATGTTTTAAGACTCACCATAGCATTTCCTTTCAAAATTGGGACCTTTTGGTGAAATTTGGAACCCTGTAGATTGTTGACTAGTTAAGCTCAAATTTGCTCAAATTATAATTTTCTCCAAACTTCCAAGAAGGGGCATTATAAATGAGACAAATGTAATTCCCAAATTTTATGGGAGTATTTATGAATTTGAAATAAATAATTATAAAAAAATTTTAAAAAAATCAGTAGCCATGCATTCATAAATGATAATTGATGCATGAATAATTTGTAGCTGAAGCATGGATAACTGGCACTTCATACAACTACACTAGAGAACAAGTGACTTGTTGACACTTAAATTGTGACCTATCAGTGTTCACTTTCCCCAAGTTAAGTGGTTGTTCTAGTTCAACATTTGTATTAAATTTAATAATATAGCTACACTGATAGGCATTTATATCTTAAAATTTGTAGACCGATAAGCATTTATATCATAAAATTTTGGTGTGGACTACCATCTATGTTTTTATTAGATTGAAGGAGGATGAGACAAGTGTACTCTCAATATTGATTTTATGGGCATCATTCAAAATTCCAAATAAACAATTATAAAATAAAAATAAATTAAAGAGTGAGTTTAACGAAGGTTGAGTTCAGGAGTTCCTTTTTTTTAATACTTGAAGGTTAAAAGGGAGAGGTTTTTCAATTATTTAATAATAACGGGCTAATTATGGGTTTATATATTAGAATTTGAGGTGGAATAGCACCTATTATTTTCCTATATTTCACGAGGATGAGACAAGTGTACTGTCTTTATTTTATATGGCACACATTCAAAATAAATAATTATAACAAAAAGGATATAAAAAAATGGTAGTTGAAGGATGGATAACTAGTAGTTGATGCGTAGATAAGTGGTAGCATATGCACGGGTTTATGGAAGACACATTGCTTAACTAAAATAAATTGATGATAACATGTAGCCAAAACATGGATAATAAGCACTATGCGTAATGCATGAATAACAACTAACAAATAACAATTAGGCTTTGTGTTGTGTTTAAATGGCATTGTAAAACAAAACCTAGGTAGCCAAGCCAAGAATATGCAAGAATATTTCCATATTTTCTATGGTCCATACCTAGCTGAAGTGCTTCTATTCTTGCTCGACAAGGCCTACTTGCAATGAAATATCGTCGCACAAAAATTGATCACAAAGGTGACGACCATAGTTGGGTCCCATGAAATGCATAGTTTCTTTGATTTGTGATAGAAAAAAGATTGAAATCCATTCAATATGGTACGGGGATGAAGAATTAAAGATCAAGTAATTCCTTTCCTCCATTCCCTTCTATGTGAGTAAATAGTATTACAATTTTTTCTACTTTTAATTTTGGTTTTAATTTCCTAAGTTTAATTTCAACTTCTTTCCCAATTTGCTTTTATACGAATTCCATTCATCAATCCTGATTATTTTGTACAGGGTTAGGCTCACAGAGTATTGTACAAGGTCATGCTTAGGGAGTATTTGAAAAATGTGTCCATGATAAGTTTAAATGTGGATGCAGACAAGTTTAAGAACTTGAGCTTTACAATATGGGATGTAGGTGATCAATACAAGATTCACCATGTATGGAGCTAGAGGAAATATACATTGAATGATTAGGTACTAATTAACTTTTATGATTCCTTGGTCTATTAACATTCTAATCTTTCTGATTTACTATAATTTTTTTGTGTGGATAGAAAATCCCTAAATAAGGGGAATTGGCCTAAAATTTCGAAGTTCTAAAAAACTCAAGTTTATATTTTGTTTAATGTTTTATCCACATGAATGGATTATGTATTAATATCCACTTCTCCAATCCATGTGTACTTAATAAATAAAAAATTACGATGATTTTCACATCAAGTTTCTGAATTGCCCATCTCTAAATAAATTTAAATATGAAAGTAAAATTCTTTTCACTTCAAGTTTCTTGATCTCCAAGCTCTAAATAAATTTATGTGAAGTATTTGATCAATTAATAGATATGTCTAGATCAACAGTGGAATCATTATAGTGAAATAGTTTGCATATTTCCTTGTTATGTTACAAGAAATGAGAAACCGGAAACAAAACGAGAAATGACAATGGTACGAGAAACAGAGTTTCCAAGTTTCACATGTATAAGAAACGAGGAGACAGAAAAACAACAAAATTAATTAATTAAAATACATAAATTGAATATTGTGACCATCTATGGAGTTTAGGACTAACTAGACTTAGCAGGGAATTTCAAGTTGTTTAGCATCTCACCATAAAATCACAAATCACAAGGGATTTGTCCTTTAGATGTGAAGGTTATAATTGTGTAGAATAGTATTACAGGGTACCATTTATGGTTGTCCATGGTTGCTCGCTGAGAGGATCTCTTCCTTGGGGCAATACAGATGAAGTGACCGTATGGGAAGATCGGGCATTGGACTCCTATTCCAACATCCTATCCAATCCTACTCGTATCTAGCATGACATAGAGTTGACCATGAAGAAAAAGACTAACATGAATCTAGAAAAATAGAAACACAACAGTGGGGCACAGGGGTTACAGCCATAAAAAACCTTGTAAGGGGTAAAACATCCCTCTCAAAGATGCATATTTATTATCCCATGTTCCCCTTGTAGTGACGATACCTGAGAATGTCTTTAAAAACAAAAACTTCACTAAAATTTTCTCATTAAAATTCCTCACTCCAAATGTTTTCAGCACTCCTTTAAGAAACAACATAAAATATTACTAAATAATTACAAAACGCATACTAAACTTGCACAATGTAACAACTCGTGTAACAACCACACACTAGGAAAGAGCTATTTCTAACAATTTGAATGCTAAGGGAGAATGAAAAAATGAAAAAGGATAATGTTCATAGTCGCAAAAAAATGAAATGGCCAGAGATATTAGGTCTAACAAGATTTCCAATAGGACGGGAACAACTGGAGTGGTCAATGTTGTTTGGGAAAATACAACTAATGTGACCATATGTAATATCATGCATTGAAATCCTATTCCAACATCCTATCCAATCCTATTCGTATCTAGCATGACATAGAGTTAACCAAGAAGAAAACAACTAACATAAATCTAGGAAAATAACCATTTATCTTAAGGTCTTATATATTACAGGATTTAAACAGTGAAAAAACATAGATATAGTAATCTTAATTTTAATTTGAGTTTAACATGGAATTGTATTAATATCTATAGTTAATTTCTGGAATTAACTGTCTGTAATTTATGAGTCAGAAGTTTCAAATGGACACTAACCTTAGAAAGATCGATGTTGAGATTCCTTTGAATTCTTTGGATAAAGTATTTACTAGAAACCTGAGACTCATAAATTACACAGTTAATTCTAGAAATTAACTTTCATGCAATGAAATGTGGAAATATATACTCTCCTATACTAATTAAATGAAATGTGGAAATATATACTCTCCTATACTAATTAATTGTTTAATGTATTAAGTTTAACATGGACCGAAACTAATCTGTCTGTTGTGCACCGAGAAAGTTTTAATTACAAGAATTAATCTACAATTATAATAAAAATTTGAAATGTGAATTCCATGATAAATTCATGTAGCAAGTTGTTAATATTGATCTCAAGAAAGCAAGTTGTAGGGAACTTCCATTTTATCCTCGCAATGAGTATAGATTCTCAAAATCAATAAACTAAACCAAATTACCTCAAGCAAGCTGTTTTTGCTATCAGGGAAGTAGAGATAGTCATTGGAAGCAACATAAATAAGCACTATAGATCGCATGAGTTTGTGAGAATCAAACCTACCACTATCGAAAATCAACTTTCTGAACTGCTTCACCTGTTAGCCAATGGTTATGTAGCCATAATAGTTGAATATTCCACTACCTCCTACTACAAATTTGACAACTCCTCGAATCCTTTTTGAGTTTGGGAAACAATCATGGATTCTTAGTAATTCGTAAGATATTGGGCTAGGAATCCCTAATATCTCCGCTGCACATACGACGGTGATATATTTATAAGTGAAATTAGGTCAATAACATGAATCTAGATGCCCCTTTAAACATAAAAGGGACCTTCAACCTAAAGAGTGACATGAGACATAATTACCCCAATAATATGTTTGGATTTTTCCAGAGGAAAATCGACCATTTGGATAGCCAGGACAGCTCAGTCCATACGGTAGCTTGCATGGCTGATTTATAGTTTGGTTGTAGGGATTATGTTTACTAGTGTTGGCATAAGAATCTCCAAACACAAGTAATGATTGTGCTTTCTCTCAATTGCATCAGCCTGAAAATATATGGATATTATCATTATCCTACAGAAAGTCGTCTTCCCCATGTGATTCACAGGAAACCAAGCAGAGGAGAATTAGAAAATGAATTGACCGAAACGATGCGTGGGATTTCATGCTCTTCATATTCTGATTCGTTCAATACTCAACTGCAAAAGCTAGCAATCTCAAAATATTGAAGGAAATAAAGGAGATATATCTTAAGGGAGAAGAACTGACAGCAGATGGAGCGCCTTATATACTGGACAGACTTTCCCTCCGGAGGGGAGCCTGTCCAATGCACACCATCGGATCTGTCCAATGCACACCCTTGGATTTCTCATCCGATGGTGTGCATTGGACNTATAAGGATTGCCGACAGCAGATAGCCTTCCTCAACACTCAATCCTCAATAAATTTAGCATTTAAGTTAGAGTCGACTTTCCACCCACCAGATTCACCTACCATTCATTAATTGCTCCACAGATTTTATGGATACACCTAGAAACGACGGGGAACATAATGAGTTGCCTCTGAAATGGATGTTTGTTTCTTCTAAAATTGTTTTCCAAAATGAGTCATTTCGCAAGAAACCGTTTCTTCACTCTAGAAATGGAAATGGCCCTAAGAAACAACGGTTTTCGTTATGTATCTGTTTCTAGTATGTTTTCTCCCAAAAATGCAAGCCTCCGTCATGTTTATGGTAAAGCAGGTTTCTTGACCTCTAAGCAATTAATAAATTAATAAATAAAATAAATCTATGTGCATGGATAGTTTGATCAACTAACAAACATCTCCATATCAATAGTCGAATCACTATTTTGTAATGGCTTCAACACTATTGTTGTGGATTAGGGTCTCATATATGATATAGATAGTTGTGACAGAAATACTTAAGAAGGCCAAGAAGGAATTAGATAGTCACCTTGCCAATGATCCAAAATTGAGAAATGCAAATATTTTGGTTGATGCTAACATGAACAACCTTCCAACCGCAATGAATTCAAGTGGGGAGACTAAAATACTTAGTCTCAGCAATCTCGATAGAAGGAAATGGAACCTCCATAGCTCTGGTGTAAAAATAGGAGATGTCCTTCACGAGGTTCTTAATTGGATTGCTTCCATAATCAAGCCATTAATTTACTTTCCATCATTTTATTTTTCTATTTTTGATATAAGTCGATTCAATGTAAAACTGTTGGTGATTTTTTATTGTTTCACATAGAATCCAAGATCTTGAATAACAAAATATCTTTCCCCCTTTTCAAGGCGATCACCACTAGGTACTTCTGTAAAGTTCAATTTCATATTTATTATCGGATGCTTACCCTTTATTATCGGGTTGTGATCTTCAACTTCTCAGACAAATCTTAGGGATTAAATTCCTTGCAATATTAATTTGAAACATTCTACATTTGTTTGATATTAAAATAAATGAATCATCAATTTAAATGAAGCACTTTGTGTTTCAATATCCTTAGCCTCTATTTCCCTTATCAAGGGTTTTCATAATTATTACTTTTCATGGGGTAGGTCATGGAAAACACCAATCATACTTGCAATTTAATGGAAGAAATGGTCGTCAATGCGATTTCTTATTTTGAATGGGAGGAACTCTTTTCAAAAGAGAATTGTGTATGGATCACTCCAACTACAATATGAATACTTTTAACATAATTTAATTGGTTTCAATTTTCATTGAACACTACTTCAGGATTTAAATTGTTGTAAACAATTATTATTATTATTTTAATGTTTTAAAATATTTTGGAAAAAGATTAATAAATTAAGTTCATATTTTCCAAAAAATTAAGTGGACATTTTTGGATTATCTATTAATTTGAAATATGCACATCCAAATAGCACATTTGCATCACTTGTAGATGATACCTATGGACTTTTTTTTTTTTGCAGGTGGTGCAATGTGGTAGTTTTATATCTACTTTATTAATTAGATTTATTGTTTATGATTAAACTTGAAAATTTGTTTTGAAATAATTATCTAAAAAAATTCAATATTTATTTTCTATTATAACAATAATAATACAAAATTACTCTCATGCCTTGAAATTAAAAATAAGACTACAAATATGGAAATTAATATTAAAAACTAACATTCTGAAAAAGTTTAACAATTAAATAATATTGTATGTTAAGAAATGTTTGCGTTCAGCTAAAGAACAAATAATTATCAATTATATTATTAGTTAAGTATCAATCAAAACTTAAAGTTCTTCTCATACACTCAAATTATTGGATTAGAGATTTCTCTTAATGTATCATAAACTAAACTTTTGATTTCTTCGCTACTAGAGTTTCCTCTTCTTTGTTTCTCCTCGAGGACTCATCCCTTCCCCTCCTCTGGACTTTGATTTAAGGGATCTCCCATATGTTAGGATTTATAACAATCCCTTGTCCAAACTATCTATGAGATTATATTAACCTAATTTATGAGTTATTTAGTTATTATTGGGTGCACTAGTACCATTGAGTCCACTTGGCCTAATGAGGCCACATGTACCAGCCACCAGAGTTTGGGGAACAACGATAGAGGATAAATGGAACTGAATGCACTTGTATGCATCATTTTAGGCTCCTCCTAGGTCAATACCTACAATTTAGGAGCCAATGTGAGTGCCGAAACCAACCTCCTTTAGTTGTTGGGCATTGGTAACTAGTTAAGCTTAGTTATGCTTCGGTTACATTCAGTTAGATGTCCTCCGATTCAATAAGCACTAGTCTTGCATGGATTCATGTGGATAGGTGCATATTATCACCTACTTATCACCTACCGCCTCAGTTAGACAAGTTTAACTGATTATTACAGATTGAGAGACTGAATCAGAAAACTGGAGCTTAGCTAGTCAGCTCTGATCATGATTTAGACACTTCTAGTTAGCCATGCAGTCAGATTAATCTCGTAGATTCGAATTCTCCTTTTTGTATTACCATTGTATACTGTTGGGATGTAATGAAGTTTATACTTTAATTATACTGACAAATACTTGTTTGTTTCCTATGAGATTTGTTTTTTTTAGTGTGTATTATTCATTCCTTTTCACTGCATAATAATTAAGAATCTAAATGCACTAATTTCCTTAAGATCTAATGGAACAATAATTCTAATATGGTATCAGATCCCTCTTAGGAAAGCTTCAAGTCTGTCTACTCTCCATTGTACACTAGAAGTAGTTGGGTTTCCACAAAAGTCCCACAAAGATTAACTTGCTTTTTCTAATTTTTTTCAGAGTTGCGGTGTGGGTGTGATAGACCTTGAGAAAGTGTACATGTTGAGAGGTAAGTATTGATTCTAACATATTTCGAATGATTTTGGTTTTGCAGTGAATTTCTATAGGTACTACGTAACTTGAATTGAAGATATTGTCTGATCAGTAGGAGGATTATGGATTCTAAACCTTCTACACCTCGGATCCTAACACCCTTTAGTTATGTTGATTGGAGGGCAGATATGCAAGTTTCCTTACGTAACAATGGATTATTTAGGATAATACTAGGAAGGGAGGTTGAGCCCCATAATCTAGCTGAGGGAAATAAGTTTATGAACCGCTTAGATGAATATTTTGGTTATCTATGCACTCATATATCCAGAGACCTCCTCATTCACCTTGAAGGTTTGAGGACTCCCAAAGAATATTGGGAGAAGCTTGAAGTCTTGTTTCAAAAGCAAGATGAGATTCAGGGACACATTCTGGAAAATGAGTTGGTAGCCTTGCATCCCAACAGTTTCGAGACCATGAAACAATTCTTTACCAACTTCAAGTGTCTTTGATTTCAATGCAAAGAGTGTGAAATAGAAATAAAGGAGGAGTAACATGTTCTCTCCATACTTAACAAACTAGGAACTGAGTATTCTGTATTTGTCTCAATATTCCATTTTGTAAGAGATTCCATACCCAATTGTAAGATTCCCTCACTTGATTCCTTTGTCGAGTACTTAATACATGAGCAAGAGAAGTTGGTATAGATGGGATTCACTTAGACTTCCAAAGACCAATCTCTCCTAGTGATAGAATCTACCAAAGCAACCTAAGAGGAAGGAGCCTAAAACATCTCATTCGAAGCCTAAAGAGAGTCAAAATACTTCCAAAGGAGCTTCGGGATCTAAGAAGAAGAAAAAGTTTGAAAAGAATATGTGTCCCTATTGTATGAGGGGTTTTCATCTAGAAGACTCTTGCATGAAGAAGCAAGTTGACCAGCTGACTTCCCTCCTCAAGTAGAATAGCATTTCTCTTTCACAAAGAGCAAAGAAGTCTAATGATGGACCACATCTAGAATATGATGAAAGTTGTCATGCCTCGAATGCTAGCCTTATTCATTCAACAACATATTTGATTGATTCTGAAGCATCCAATCACATGGTTTTCTCTAAAGAATCTTCTCCACCCTCACATTATCAAAAGGGCCTAATATTCACATGGGAGATGATTCCCAAATTTCAGTAGTAGAAAAAGGTTCAGTTAAAATCCATCATGGTTAGTTCAAAAATGTTATCTATGTGCCATCCCTTGCATATAATTTGTTGTCTATTTATCAGATGACCCATACAGGATCTACCAAGAGAGTTACATTCTACTCATATTCAGTTCAGATCACAGAAAAAGCTACTTTAAGGCTCATAGCAAAAGGTATTGCAAATCATTCTACTAAAGCTTATGAGTTCTCACATTTTTTTTATGTCTCACCTTCTATAGATTATTGAATCATGCTAACAATACCAGTAAGATTTGGCATGAGATATTTTGGCATCTCAATTTCAAATATCTCCAACAACTTCAAAATGATAAAATCGTTGAAGGTTTTCCTCTCATCCAAACTTTCGATGGAGTATGTTTTAGTTGCTTGGTACATAAGTATCCAAAGAAGAGGTATGAAGTTGGGAAGGCACATAGAGTTTCCTCTATAATTGATTTGGTACATAGTGATGTGGTAGTACCAATGCCCACAACATCCATTAATGGTTGCATGTATTTTATCACCTTTATTGATGATTGTTCTAGGTACTGCTGGATCTACTTTATGAAAAAAAAGTCAAAAGTTTTTAAAGCTATGATTGAGAATTGTTTCAGTAAAAATATCAAGTCCATGAGATATGATAAAGGATGAGAGTACATTAAAATATATTTCCAGCATTATTGTGAAATAGAAGGGATTCAAATGGAACACTTAGTTCCATGCACACCACAACAAAATGGTGTAGCTGAGAGGAAGAACAGATCATTGAAGGAGATGGAAACATGCCTTCTCCATGCCAAGAATATCCCTCCTTCTCTATGGTTAGAAGTTGTAAGTTGTGCTTCATGTTTGCAGAATAGAGTGCCTCATAAATCAGTGGTTGGGGCCACTCTATTCGAAGCACTGCATGGGCATAAGCTGAATGTCTCTCATTTGAGAGTTTTTGGTTCCAAATCTTTGTCTAGAATACCACTTGACAAGAGGAAGGCCTTCCAATCCCAAAATAGTGAACATATTCCACTAGGATATGCAGAAGATGCAAAAGCATACAAGTTGATGGAGGTTGCAACTAGGAAACGCTTCATTGAGTAAAGTGTTCAGTTTGAAGAAAATCAGTTGTGTAATGCACCACCATCTGAAGCACAAGAAGGTATAAACACTCTTCCACTACCTTTTGAATATGATGATTTATTACATGTTTCAGATTCAGATGAAGGGGATCAAGTGAATCGTGATCTTGTTTTTGAGGTTGACCCTCATGAGATTCTAGATCCAGATCTAGCACCCATTCCAAACAAAAGGCCTAATCCTAGATGGGATTAAAATATCATTGATGCAGCTAGGGATGGGGCTGGGAATCCAGAAGACAGTAGGATAAATACGTCCCATTATCATAATGAGCATGTTTCTCTTTCCCTCAAATATTCGATCCCTACAAATTGGTGCAACAAAATTCTATGAAAGTGATGCATGATGATAGAGAATGATCAACCACTTCATCCGCATAAAAAGAAAAATGATCATTCTGTACCTATTCCATCCAGAAGAAACACACAGATTCATCTGTTCAGAAGGACATTGAGAGGTTCACATGAACAGTTTCAGGATGTTATTGCACAGAAGAACCATACTGCTGCATAGTGCTGCAAATTTTCAGTAGAGTTTTGACAAGTTATTTTTCTAAGGAGGAAGCTTATTTCTTCTAAAGATAGCTTGTAATTCCTATTTCCTGCTTATTTTGAGGGGGGGTTTTCCCATGAGGTATTCCCCTATTTTCTTGGTTTATTAATCATCATTTTTTACCTTTTAGATTGTATATGGGTGACTTTTGGCCTTGTTTCCAAGGCCCGCAGTTTTCCAAGTTAGGACTGAGGGGGGTGTTAGGATTTATAATCCTCCCTTTTCCAAACTGTCTATTACATTATATTAACCTATATTAGGAGTCATTTAGTTATTATTGCGTCCACTAGTACCATTGGGTCCGCTTAGCCTAATGAGGCCACATGTACCAGTCACTAGAGTGTTGGGAACACCATTAGAGACTAACTGGAACCGACTGCAATCGCATTCATAAGTTTAGGCACCTCCTAGGAAAATCTCTACAATTTAGGAGCCACTAGGAGTGTCGGCACCAACCCTCTTTCAGTTGTTGGTAGTTGGTAACTAGTTAAGCTTAGTTATGCTTCAGTTACATTCAGATAGATGTCTTCCAGTTCAGTTAGCGACAGTCTTGCATGGATGGATGTGGATAGGCACATATTCTCACCTACTTCTCACCTACCACCTCAGTTAGACTAGTTTAACAGATTATTACTGATTGAGAAACTGAATTAGACAACTGGACCTTAGCTAGTCAGCTCCGATAGTGATTTAGACACTCCTAGTCAACCATGCAGTCAGATTGATATGGTAGATTTGAATTCATATCTCATGTTTTGAATTATCCTTTATGTATTACCATTGTATACTAATGGGATGCAATCAAGTTTATACTGTAATTATGCAATACTTGTTTGTTTCCTATGAGATTTGTTTTGTTCAGTGTCTATTATTCATTCCTTTTCACTGCATAATAATTAAGAGTCTGATTTCACTCATTGCCTGAAGATCTAATGGAACAATAATTACAATACCCTCATTGGATTCTCCATATCATCGCACTTTACAGACGACTCTCCTCTCTAGACCTAGGAAAGATGTAGAGGCCACCTCTAAGTTTTTCAAGCTTGCGATGGCTCTCGAGGTAAAGCATTTCTCTCAGGCCGCAATGAATAAGGTTATTGCACTTTGTGCAAAATTGTTTATTGGGCATTTCACAAGTATCTATCCTTCCCCTAAACCTATCGAATCTTGGTTGGATAGGAACTCGATACCTTTAATAAGAGGAGAGGTAATTCAAAACTTATTTGGTAAAGGGTTTTTTGTTTCTCTTTTCGAATACAAAGAAGATAGATATGTAATATTAATAAAATTTCCCTACTTCATGGGGAAAGAGGGATGTATATGAATAAATGGAATGAATCATTTTTCCAGAAAAAAGATATCCCCTCGACTATCCCAATTTGAGTAAAAATCCCTCACCTCTACCTCCATTTCTAGGGAGACAAAGATCTGAGAACCACAGGAAACTCTTTTGGAAATTTCATTGAAATTTATGAGCTCAAAGCCCCTATCTATTGTACAAGAATATGTGTAGAAGGTGATTTGGAAAAATTTCCACCTGAATAGATGAATTTGTCAATGGATGGATGGAACCACTTGCAAAAAATAGATTATGAACAAATACCCTTTAAGTGAAAGATATGTCACAACTATGGACATTTCTCCAAAAGATGCTCAAAAAAGAAGCAGTAGGAAAAGGAATTGCAAAACTATGGAGAATGGAATACAATCACAAAAGGAAGCAATAAAGGGGTACTCAAGTAGGCCCCAAATCTCCTCAGTGATGGTCCCTCTATTATTGTACCCTCAAAAAATAGGTATCAAGCTCTGGAAAGTCAAGAGGAGCCTGGTGAAGAAGGAGAGATAAGAGAGGAAATCATAAAAGAAATTGGAGGTGATTTCACTCCGATCAAGGACCAGAAGAAAAATAACCAAGACCCTAGTGAACATGCAGATTTAAGAGTGGAGGAAGCAAAGGGGAAAGATGGAGAGCATCCTATTCCGGTGGAAATCTCTCAAGAAGACCGACCCCACTTTCTATGAGATCAACGATATGTTGAGGTTCGATAAAGGATGTTTGGATCTACTACAATATGTATTTCTAATACATATAAATATAAGGAGGAATATTCTTGATACATAGAAGAAGAAAAGGAATCATCGGGTAAGAGAGGAAGAAAATTGAATAAAACACAAAGGGACGAACATACTGAAATGGAAAAGGTGGAAGGGACTCAAACTAGTATAGACCAGCATATAAAATTTTTCTCAATATCAGGGAAACAAGCTTAAGGAATAAATGAGAAATCGAGGGATAACCCCTCCACCCCTTCAAACCTCAAGAAATAATGAAAGTAATCTCTTGGAATTTTAGAGGGTTGGGAGTTAAAGATAAAAAGGAAACAATAAAAAATGTGTTATAAATGAAAGTATATTCGTCCTTCTTATCCATGAGACTAAAATGAGTGAAGATGACAACAAGGAAACAATGAATAAAATTTGATAAAATGGAGAAGGATGTTAAGTGGGAGAAATATGCATCTCGGGAGGCATCATTACCTAGTGAGATAAAATAATATTGTCCATAGTAGCTGAATTGAAGCATTCCAATTGGTTAATTATAGAATGATATGACGTTGAGGAATCAAAATCCATAATAATTTGTAATATCTATGGTCGAGTCCTCCATCTTGAAAAGAAGGAATCATTGGAGGTCTTTGGAAGACTTGAGAGAGAGAGACTTACACCACAATAGGATTCTAGTAGGATATTTTAATGTAACTTTTTCTCCATCTGAGAGGAGAGGAGGGTTGAAGATCAGAGACCCATTTGGGAAGATGTTGAAAGAACTTCAAGCCTCATGGAATCTAACAGAGATCAAGACAAGGAATGATATCTACATATGGAACAACATACGAATAAGGTTTGTTCATAGAATGGCTAGACTCAACAAGATTATGGTAAGCGAACACATTTTGCTAAAAAATATCATTCTTTCCTCAAAGTTCCTTCCTTCCTTTGCTTATGATCATAATCCAATTATTTTAGCATTTAATTCTCTAGAAAAATTTGGTATGATTCCTTTTAAGTTCAATCCTTCATAGATAAAGGAGGAGGAGGTATCCAACATAGTTTCTCAAATTTGGAGGATTCACATCCTAGGATCCCCCAACTTCATATGGGATTCGAAACTTAAAAATATAAATAATGCTCTTAAAGTTTGGGCCAAGTCTAACCACTTTGATCTTGGCCAAGAAAAAAGAACCCTCCTAGAGAATTTGAGCTCTCTCTAAGAAAAAATGGAGAGAAGGGGAATCACATAGGAGATTTATAAGAGAGGATCATGAGTTAGAGGACAAGATTTAATTCCTAGGGAAAATAGAAGAGGAATAGTGGAGAATAAAGTCATGATGCCTCTGGCTCAAGGTAGGGGATCAAAACAGAAAGACTTTCCATAAGAAGTTCAAGGAAAGGATGAGAATGAATACTGTCTCGGAGATGGAATTGGCATGCATTCTGATATTGGGGAGAAAACTTCTGTATACCAGCAGGTCAAAGGGGAAGTATTTCATCATTTTGAAACGATATATCAGGATGAAGAGGAAGAAGACATAGAGATCCAGAGTTACTTTGAGACCTCATCCTAAAGGTGATCCCGAATGAGGAGAATTTTTCCCTCATTCATCATATTATTGGAGAGGATGTGAAGTTTGCAATCTTGTATTTGCACCCAAAAAAACCTCCCAAGTTAGATGGTTTTCCAATATGTTTCTATAGAATCTACTGGTACATTATTAAAAAGGACCTTTGCAGGATGTTAAATTTCTCTAAATGAAGAGAAATTTTGGGAGGAAAAACCAACTCTTCCTTTATTTCTCTAACTCCCAAGGAGAAGAAACCCACCTCACTCAAAAGATTTAGGCCAATATGCCTATGCAATGCTTCTTATAAAATATTGTCTAAGATCATAGCTAATAGCCTTAAAATTTTCCTTCTAAATATAATTTCTGAGAACCAAGGAGGATTTATTGCAGGAATGAAGATCATTAATAATAATGATCCTAGTTCAAGAAGCAACCCACTCGAGTTAAGAAATAAAGGAGAAAGGAATTGTTATCAAGTTGGATCTAGCAAACTCCTTTGACAGAGTAAAACACATTTACCTCTCCCTTGTCATGGAGAGGTTTTGGTTTTCCAACGATGTAATAAGATGGATCAGGGCTTGCATTGGTACTCCTTGGATAGCTCCTTTGGTAAATGGTATACCAACAAAATTATTCAGAGCTTCCAGGGGGCTTCTCTAAGGGTGTTCGATGTCCCCCTTCATTTACATTTTTAATGAAGAGGTTCTAAGTAGAAATATTAATATCCAAATGAGTTACAGGAATAAGAATAACAAGAGGAGTAAAGAAACTGAACCATGCATAATTTGTGGACAACTCTATTCTCCTGGGATCAACCTCAATTATTATAGGAAGGAAGTTCCAACTCTCCTTATCTTAGTTTCTAAAGGCCACTAGAGGGGAATTAAACTCTAGAAAAGTTGTATTTATGGATGAAATTTTTTCCCATACCTCCTCAATGATATACCAAGGATGTTAGGATTCAAGGAATCCAGATAGTGGGCTTTGTTCAAATATCTAGGAATTCCTATTTCTTTAAAAAAAACAAATCTAAAGATTGGGAGAGTGTCATTCAAAAAAAAAAAGTAAAATTGAGGCCTAGGAAATCAATTGGATAAACTTAGTTAGGAAGATCACATTGATCAAATCATTCCTTTCTTCCATTCGCATCTTCCTAGGCTCCATTATGTTCTCTCCTATTGGAGTGATGAACTGTCTCAATAAAGAATTAAGGAAATTCATGTGGCAAGGGGGTAAAGAGAGTGCAAGAAAGTATCATCTTGTAAGCTGGGAGACTATTTGATGTGAAAAGAGTAGAGGAGGGATTGGAATTAGAGATCCAAAATTCATGAACATAACAATCGAGGGGGGGGGGGTGTTATGGAGGCCAATTTATGGATAAAATTAATGGTGGAAAGAGGACTTGTGCAAAAGGTATCTGATTAGAAAAAATTGAGAAGCATTTATCAAATCCCAACTGGTGACGGTTCTAAAATTTGGGATCTCTTTAAGGTAGCATCTAACCTTCTTTGAGAGAACTTGTTTGGATCCTAGAAAATGGGAAAAAACATCTAGAAGGATCAAATATTGGACCACTCACTTGTGGGGGAAGATAAGAGCCTACACGGGATCAAGGGATGGATAACGGGGAAAAATATAATAAAACTGCATGACTTCTCGGAATGGACAAATGATGGATTCTAGAAGGACTAGAAAAAGATGGTGGTTCCCCAACACCTGAATGAGCGATTTCAAAGCCTCTTACATAGTTTCAACAGGAAGTCTCCCATAAGTAAAAAGGAAAAAGATATTAGGGTCTAGGGGAGGAAATAAATTTACATTGTCAAAGAAGGATTTGAAAAGCTCCTCCATTCTCTCCCTTGCCATCATGCGCTGTTTTTTTGGAGAAAAATATGGATTCCAAACAGTCCCCCCAAGATCAATTTCTTCTCCTGGTTTCTACCTCACCGAAAAATTCTTACTGCAAAAAGTATAAGTAAAAGAGGAATTCAAGGACCTCTTCGATATGTTTTATGCAAAGAAGTAAAGGAGTCAATTCAACATCTATTCATTGAATGTATTTTTTCCAAAGAGGTTTGGGAAAAGGCGATTACTAAATTAGACATAGATCTCAATCTTCCCACCCAAATTTTGGGATTCTTTAGAAGCTAGAATCAATTTTATCGCAACTCTTTTTCCAAAAAGAACACTCTTAGGAGGCTATGGGATGCTATTCCAAAACATGTTAATTTGCAAGTTTGGTTGTTAAGAAATAAGAGAATCTTTGAAGCAAAAATCCTAATCCCGACAGAGATGCATCCAAAGCAATGTCATTAATGTGTCAACATTTGATATCTCAAGGATGGTTGATTAAAAATCTAGAGAGTCTCTCATGCCAAGAACTTCTCTGAGAAAACAAGTTTATCTCTGGTAGTTCCCTTCAGTTGAAGGCCACATACTCCTGGGCAATTGATCTTCCTCCTTCGTAGATTTAGCGGTGGAGATAGAGCTAACATAGATTTTATATTTTCTTTGATGTATCCTCAAAAAGAAATCCAAAGGTGACAGGTGCAGGGAGGGGTTCTTTTTAGACCCTGAAGGAAATCAAATCCCTACCTTTCAATTGAGGTATGGGTAGGAAAATGAATAATCAAACTGAATGGGTGGCTCTATGTGAGGGATTAGAATCCATGGAACATTTATACATCGACTCCTTCAAAGTATTTGGATATTCATGGGTCATCATCCAAAAAATGCAAAAAATTCAATCCGAAAAAGACAAGGCTATGGACCGAATTCAAAGGAGAATCCAAACTTTTCTTCCCCAAATGTCTCATATCCAATTTTTTCATGTTAAAAGGAAAAACAATAGGTCAGATGAAAGATTGGAAAAATTGGAGAAAGGTTAAATTATGGAGAAGTAATGTTTAGCAATTTCCCCCGCCGCCCCCCATCTATAAAGTGGTTATCATGTTAATAAAGAATTGTTGGTTTCAAAGTATTAAATATTTTGAAACCCGGAAAATGAAATATTCCTCCATCTCTAAGGAGGATGAGGTAGAGAAAACCAAGGTTATAATTCGAATGGACAACAAATTAATTATGGGTCCTGTCTTGAGCGCATGGAAGACAAGTGGCATTCTAAAACAACATGGAGTAAATGATCACCGTATGATAAATCATGGCTATGATATCCTCATTCTTCTCGGAGGAAAGTCTAGTAAGGTCTCTCACATGATGGCTTGTAAAGGTCCACGACATCCAGAAATGGAATTTACTAGTCACGATTCTGCACATGTTTGAAGGATCTTAAGGAGGATCAACGAGGTGTCTATTAAAAGAAGATCTTCCTTTATTCCTCTATCTTGTAAGCAAGAAATTTTGTGTAGTAAAGAGCTCTCCTCTCCCATGGAAGAAACCCTTAACAACGCTATGTAACAAATGTAAAGGGATATAGTGGACATTAAGAACTGTATATTTGATCCCAAGAAGTTGATGTGGTGCATTTGCGAGGTTCTGCTAGCGTTCTTGGAAGAAAATACAAATTTTTCCCTTGAAATCTTAAGAATGGACATGAAGTTGGAAGATGCGAAAACTGATGTTTGGGTTCAAATAGGCGAGCAAGAGGATATTAGGAGGATCTTGTAGAAAATCAAAAGGTTTTAGACAACCAAGTTTAAGGAAACAAATAGGGTATATTTTTATTTGAAAAAATAACCAGTTGGAACAATTCATGCTCAATAATGAAGGGAACGAGACTAGGTTTGAGCTCCTAACAGAGACTTTGTCCAAGTTGCATGATAGCTTGGAGGCACTAGAAGTGAACATTGCTGGACATGGAGTGCAAGGAGAGGCCACTCCAATGAAAGAAATTGCAACGAAACAACTAGAAAATAAAGAATCCACTTCCAAGAATGTCCAGGCTTGATCTTTTTTTTTTTAAATATACTATGTATTTTTGTCAATTATTATAAAACCAGTTTGTTAAAATCTACTCTACAGTCATTTTATCATAGACTTCTTATACTAAAACACTTCCATATGGCATTTGAAACTTCTCATGTTACCCTCCATGAAAACGTTTTTGAGCAAGGCTATATCTTTATGTAAGCATTTTATGTAACCATTTTTTGTTAAAAAAAAATATCAATTAAATCCACAATATGCTTTTAGAGAAGAGTGTTTCTTTGATATGTATTCTATTTTTATAATCCCGTAGTTACTATATTTTAAACATAAACATGTTAAAGTAGAAAAAAGCAAGAATAAATCATTAATGGTCGATATAGTTATCGATTGAGGAAAACTAGCGCTCTTAAAATGGAGTGAGCTAGCTGTGGAGCAAAACTCCCCCCATCGGACGGAGGAGGAGCAAAGTCAACACTAACTTTGCTCCTCCTCCGTCCAATGAGGGAGGATTGCTCCACAGCTAGCTTACTCCTCTTAAAATCACTACAATGAATGTGTAAACTGATTCGCTATCAAAAGAGTCACTCGTAGTTATATTAGAGATTTTGCTTTAGAAAAGTCCTATTTATTATGTTTTCTTAGATTTTTTATGCTTATACTTTTAAAATAAAAACTATTTTTTAAAATAAAATAGAATAATTATAATAAGACCGTAGTAAACATAACGGTTCAAAGGATGTGTTGTCTTTTAAGAGATCAAAAGTTTAACTCCAGAAAAGGTAGCTAAGATATGTACATGTCATAGAATTCATGGGTTATTAGTATATTTGTTGGTTATTATATTTGATGGTTGATTATGTTGATTGGTTTTTTTATTTGAGATTTGGTATGGACCAAGGTTTATGTTTTTTCATTTACCTATTATGATGAGACAAGTGTATTGTCTAGATTGATTTTGTTGCGTTAGTTGAAAATTCAAAATAAACAACTATATAAAAAAAATTAATGGGTAACTCATAGCTAATAAATGGATAACCAAGGCAGATAACTAGAAAAAGGTGAGAAAAAAAAGAATATTAAAATATGAAGAATAAAATAAAAGAATATGAAAATATGAGGAATAAAAAAAAGTTTCCAAATTGTCTTTCATTCCAACTCTATTTCTCAACCATTTAATCCCTATCAAGATGATTCATCTAAAAACTATATTAATGTACTAGTAGAATATATATTATATATTTATATGCGCATTGATCATTTATTTATGAAAAACATTATTTTAAATTAGTTTTGAATTTATCTTCCATTAAAAGAATAATTTTATATATTATATATTTATATGCGCATTATCATTTATGAATAAAATTATTTTGAATTACTTTTGAATTTATCTTGCATTAAAAGAATAATGGTATTTATTTTAAAATGAAGATTTTAGTATACTAAAATGCAAAAAAAAATTATTAAACTTTCATCTTATGAAATTATTAATAAAAAATAAAAAATTAGNGAACTTGAGGGCCGACTTAAATGGATTTGTTCCGTTCCTAGTGAAAGGGACGCCATTTATCAATGCATAAAAATACAAGATTGATACCTGTCCAGGTTATATTTTCTTCCATCCGGGCACTCAAAATCGCTTTTTCAGTAATGAATACCCTTTTTCATCTCGTTTCTCTCTGCCTGTCAGGAGTCATTGCTTACTTAGTGCCCGAGTGATTTGCTCCTGAGTCCTCCCTACTATTATGTATGTCAATTACCTCGGTTACTACTTTCCAGGGTTTGTTGCTAGTCATCATAATAATTGAGAGACAATGCCAATAGCCACCAGATAGTCCATGGTCATTTACTATGGCTGTTGGGGTTGGCAGGTGAGAGCGGAGTCTTTTTTTTTACTCCAAAGGAAACAAGATGAAAGAGTAATATTGGGGAATTGTCAAGAAGACAAATAATGGTGCTAGAAATGTTGGCATTGAGGAATTGGTGGTTTTTGATGACTCTAAGATGGTTGTAAGGGAAGCAACAAACCTTACTAAGAATGACAAGAACCCAGCCACCAAGACACACCACATTCTAAAATTCATGGTTAATGAATTCAAAACTATTAACCTCGACCACATGCTGAGAGCAAATAACCAGCAAGTGGACATAATGGCTAATAAGAGTGTTGATCTATATCATGGCATCTTAGTTCCCTATCAAAAGGTCTTTAAGTGGATACCTTAAAAGTGACTCATTTTTTTATGCAATGTTTTGTTTTTGTGGTTTTTTACTTGGACAGTTTGTTACTAGATACTCTCTCCATAGATTATTAGGGAAATATCATGAGAAGGATGTGGTTCTCCTTTGAGAACACTCTGGGCTCGTATCTATGTAATCATTGATTCAACGTTTTTATAAAATCCTCTCAATTCATTGGCAACATTTTTAAAGTCCAACTTTGGTTTATTGGACTTTAAAAGGATAATACTTGGTTTATTTTAAAATCTTGTTCATGTGCTCAAAAAGCTTGCCAAAAAGCTTTCCAAGTTACATACACAAGTTAAGTGGCCCGTAAAGACCAATAAATGTAGCTAGCCTCTTAATTTTTTGTAGAGATAGATAGATGTTAAACAAATACTAAACATTAAAATAAGGTATAACATAAATATTAAAGTAAGAAAAAAAAATAAAACAAATACTATTTAATAAAAAATAAACAATAAACAAAAATTGAATATCAAGTATAAAATTTTGTTGAATTATAGATTTGTAAATAATTAAATAGTGAATTATTAAGCTGCATTATTATAGCTTTATAAATAATTAAATAATGAATTATTGAGATCCATGAATAATGCATTGAATATAACAATAATGCATTGATTGCAAATTGTAATAAGAATAAGATATTTATTTTATGTTTTGGATTTTTAGATTGATTTTGATCATAATTTCATATGCTCAAATTATGTTTTTGAATTCATAAATAAATTTATTACTTAAAATCTTTCTTAAATACTAAAATTATATAATTTTTATTGCTACTATATTTGATTTTAAGAATTTTAACAATTTCTCAATTAAACTATTAATAAAACAATAAAAATATATATATAATAAAAAAAATAAAAATAAAAGTTGTAAAATACTAGTATATAATGCTACATAATCAGATGCATGATGTTGTTTAGGAAATTCATTGCTACATAATCAGATCCATGATGTTGTTTAGGAAATTCAATTTCTTTATATTTGGACAATGATCACGTAAATAGATAAACAAAACTTTATTTAGATTTTTCTCAAGATTTTTATATTTAAAGTCATTACAATGAAGAAGCAAAGTTTGACAAACACCAAGGAGACAAAAGACCAGCCTTAGTGTTTGATCCTATTCCATAGTTTAGTTTCAACTTGAAATAATGATCTTTATTTTATCTGCAATAAAACTCCCACAACACATCTTCCATATTGTGTTGCCCCATCAAAAAATATCGTAATTGTATGGGAAAAAGGAATATCATATAACTGTATCATCCTTTTTCTTAAACTTCCAAAGAATAATAGTCCTTATACATGCTGATAATTATTAGGACTTCGACATAAGTATTTAATGGCTTCCCCAAAAAAGTTGCATGGTTTATATATTTCCGTACATCCCAACAAATGAAGGCATGAAGAACTATGTGTTTATGGAAATCCTTATACCACAAATGAAAATTCTTTTCAAGAGACTATAACCCCTACACATGTGTGATTCTTAGAGTCTCACAAACAGATTTCCAAAGCTGAACAATGTAAGGACAATAAAAAAAGATGCTCAAAGGATTCAAAATTGGACCTGTAGAGTATACACAAATTTGGGCCCATCCAACCCTTATGCAAAATATTATCCCATGTAAGAAGACAATTGTCAAAGGTCAACCAAATGAAGGGTTTCATTTTTAAAGGCATCTACCACTTCCAAAATTTCTTATACCACCATTTTGGGACACAAATTCTCACTTATTGCAATAGTAGAAAATGCATCCTTGGTTGTAACCTTACCATCATCCGGATTGAAATATCAGAGAAGTTCATCCCCTTTGGAACTTAATCTAACACTCGCAGAATTCAAATAAGCTATATAATGTTCTCACTCTTCTCCCCATATGCTTCCCAATCCAAGATATTTTGTAGTCAACCAATAAGAATCAGTTTGTTGGAGATATGGAGGCCTTTTAATGTGACCTAATTTGATAAACCCTAACTCTTCCAGATAGTCTAAGAGATAAGGAGAAAGCACATAATTCTCATCATTGTCGATAAATGGGTCAAACCCCACCAATACATTAGATCCAAAACTAACTTTCCAAGTGAGCCACTTTCTGATACAAGGAAAAGGAAAAGACTTGATAAACTCATTCCAAAAGTTCCATGCATTACTTCCCGTAGTGAATCGAAGATGTGTAATTGTATAAGAAAATCTCTTTGGATAGGTAGATTTTTTCAATTCCAAATTAGAACTATATTTTAAGTTAGTACCCAAGAACTAGTGACCTAACATAATGAGTACTTTAACAATACACCCATCCACCATCTATTCTCATGGGGGATTCGCTCAGTGAACTTGTTACATAGCACGTTCGTTCGTAGGATATTAAATAATATCCCTCAATTCACTAAATATCGGAAAATACTTCCTAAAATTGTATTGTTGAACCCCTTGGCAATACATTTTCAATTAAGAAAACCCCTAATTTCACCAACTATTGTAGGTATCCATTTTATCAACCCATTTATAACACCCCCTTTATATCATATTGTAAAGTTGTAACAACAATATCTGTAATGCATCTTACTATAAGAAAACAAGATGATAATAAAATATAGTATAATTCTAGTAATGATCCCAACATGATTGCAAGGGTGATTTATTCCAATTGTAACGTTGAATATAGTGGAAGACCCAATGAAATAGTAATGGGGAAGGAAAAAACGTAAAAGAAAAGACAGACAGGAGATCAATGTAACAAAGAATGTAAAAACTGATAGTGCAATAGTTAGTGCAATGCTTAGAAAAGATGAGAATTGCACATGTTTTACACCAAAACCTGTTAATCTATCAATTTTATATCATGTAAATACAATTATAAACATAGAGAGCTCATGTTTTCTATAAGCTTAATAAATTAAACTCCATAAAATATTTTTAATAATCTTAATAAATGTTTTCTATTCTTTTTTTTAAAGTTATTTGTATGCTATTTTTAATACATGCATAGTAAAATATGGTAAAATAACACTCCTATCGTTTGGAAGATATCTTGTTATGCTTAAAGTATTCCAAGTTTAGTGAACATAGATTCTTCTACAACAAATGAAGCTCATGTCTATATCTATACAAGATCAAAAATAGTCAACTGGAGCAGATTCTCTTCATTTCTTGTTTAAAATCTTAAAATATATTAAATGACACTCCCATATAAATTTAACATTGGGTATCCAAGAGGTTATTGATCTTTCTTAGGTCTAGAAGTATTCTATTTTGGAATATTTGTAATTTTATTTAATTGGGAAGAGGTTTCTCTATGAAACTAAGACAAAAATACTCAATTTTTTTTATGTATATGATCCAATGATATAATCAAATTCTTTGGTATTTTTAAAGATGGATTTATAAAGTTAGATTTCAATTGGAATTAAGATTTCAATCAATACTATTATAATATGATTAACCTAATGATATGAATATTTTATTTAAAAACTATTTAACAATAAAAAACCAAAAGCATAATGATAATATTATAGAAAAATTATTTGAAATTTGAATATTATTCCTCTCCTCACCCCCCTATCTATATCACAATGCCAAATTAAAAAATCCTCTTCACTCCTTAATAAGAAGCAATATATTTTTGAGACTTTTAGGAGTATTCAAACCCCAATATAAATGGACGTGCTATGACCCTGTGTATATTCTACACCATATCTGTTTTGAAATAAAAAAATTTATTATAATTAAAATTAATTTAAAATTTAATAAATTAGAAAAAAATAATATACATATTAATTTTAAAAAAATATTATTATGTTTAATACATTTATATTCAATATGTTTTAAAACCATAGAACTCAATTGCGCTAATTAAATTGAAAACCAATTGCATGATTTAAATTAAGGTTTTTGACCTCAATCTGAATGCAACCTACTTGTAAAGGTTCCCTAGTGAAAGCGACATTATATATAAAGGATATGTTCATTTGGAATTTCTCTTTAATGATGGCGATGTTGTTCAGTTCATGGCTTACGGAGTGGTAATCATTAGTTTTGATCGTAAGGTAGGGGATCGTCTTCGAGAGGAATGAACTTGAATATGTTTTATATTATTTAAGATTATTTTAATGGAGCGAGGAAAATATAAATATTTTTTAATTAAATATAACGGAAAAGAAAGTATTATTTTGATTATGTTTTTAATAATTTATTAATAAATTGCAAAGAATAATTAATTTGTAAATATATATATATATATTAAAACATATTTTAAAATGATGACTTATTCATATGCCAAATTTCATATATATAATATCATATTTTAAAATGATGACTTACTCATATGCCAAATTGAGATATAAGATCTTTTTATTTAGTTTATAAAAATGTAAATACCTTATTCTCTATGAAATATAGTAGGGCACATTATAAAATATGTTGTTCATTCTCCATATTTTTTTATTATATAAATTGTTTATTTCAAAATGTTTTCAAGTTAATTTATTGACTAATGTAATATAAGCTTTGTTTTAGTTATTATGGCACTAGGTGACGTGATTATGAACTTTGGATATTAATATTATTATTAATAATCAAACAACGAGCTCAACATGGACAACTAATGTGGATGGGGTCATGTATTCCACATGTGAAGGAGGGTTAGGGATTAGGAGTTGTGGCTCTCCCTAACAACACTCTTTGTTTCCTATTTTAGTCTATGTTGGTACTATCAAACATAATTCATGTTTTAGTGGGTGTGCCTTGGTGCTTTGGTGGATTCCACTTGTTGAACGTGCCTTTCAATGGTCTTGTAACTCCCTTTTGGAGGTTACACTTGGTCTTGTAGCCCCCACTTGTACAAGTGCACCCTCACTGGCTATTTTTAGCCAAAGGACATGAAAGTGTAACCCCCCTCATGTCTTATAAGCTCCTCTCACTAATTTAAGTTGGTTTGGGTGGGTGGAGTGTTTTCTCCTTGGAAATTGGGTTATCCTTGGTGGGAGTTCGAATGGGTCATCCAACAGCTTCCAGTAACTAATGTGGTTATTCTCCAATTAATCTAGGTCAGTCCTTAACCCAAGGACTCAAATTGCTATAAAAGGACTCAAGTTGGCTCTCTCGATTTCCTCTTGGATGGTTATGCTTTCTCTCTAGAGATTTTGAATTCCTGTGAATGGATTTGAATTGTTTGAAGAATGATTGAAGGCCTTGTAATGAGCTATGAAGACTGATCTATGCCATATTGCAGTCTAGATAGATTGAACAACGAGGTACCTCAAGATTATTATTTGTCTCTTCTTTGGTCTTGCATGTGAAGTCCAATAGTGAAGGGAATCCCATTGCACCAAGTAGTGAATATGTAGAGAAAATAAGTGGTGAGGGACGATGTTGAGATTCCTCAAGTTGTATCTTGGGTTTGTTGTGAAGGACTCAACCATATGCTCTGGTTTGCATATCTCTGAGCATTTCTGGGTCGTGAGACCTGTACCATTGTGTGTCAAGCAACATTTTCAGTAAGTGTTGGAAGTGTTTAATACACCTTGGTTATTGGTTTAGAGTACCTTTTCATGTGTATCTAGGGCCTCAGATTAGGGGTGACATGCTCAAGTATGCATCGCTTAACTATCTCTATGGCCGGGTGGAAAGTTGTACTGTTGAATTCAATTGCTCCCTTAACCAGATGAGTATTTTATTGTGTGGTTATTTACGAAATTTGGTAGAAGAATTTATTCTCATGAATATGATTTTATTATTTGTTTATATGTTGTATGTGGCATCCTATATATTAAATGCTTATGTGGATTACATGGATGTATAAGACATCGTTCAAATATGATATTGGATTATGTTGAAATGGTTGTGGTTTAATGTTGCAGGTCTGATTAGTTAATGTGAATGAGATTCAAGAATGAAAGTCATGTATGCAATTCCATTAGCTAGTTGCTTGCTTGAGAAATAGAAGTCTTATATATCTACTTGAACAATCTATAAAACTATTTGAGTTATGTCTGTTGAAGGCATGTAATTGCAAGTTTAACCAGTGGTAATGTTTTTCCTTAGTCATTTTCCTAACTTTCCTGTGATTATGTGTCAATTAGTTAAGAGAACTAGACACGTGCCTAAACCTCATGTTAACCTCCTTGCCAGCCTGTGAGAACATATTAGACTCTTTGGAGGTGTTTCCATGTTTTAGTTAAGTCCTAATGTGGAGAGTTCCACATTGGAGGGAAATTCAGTGGTATTGATGCAGAGATGGTGTGACCAATGACAAAATTAGGGTTACCTTAAAGCTATGGCTTTGGTATGAATTCTAACTTTAGAGTCAAAGGGTGATGGTGTCCAGGGTATTTGAGAATCGTCAAGGTTTCAACATCGAGGTGGAGATGTCGATATTGGTGTTGAAAGGGTTGTGGTGATTTTCTTACTTGACTAGTGTCGAACACCGACGACCGATGTGTTGATGTTGACATCGACATTGTAAATATTAATGTAATTTTGTATTTATGACAAACCACCGATGTCGCGGTGCCAATGTTGGGAGCATCATGGAAATTGGAAATGGATTACTTTTTCCTATTGATGTTCGAGGTCCAATGTTGAGAGAGCCGAGTTCCAAGGTCAGAACATCAGAGTCAGTATGATAGAATTAAAATGTTCAAAATGTGTTCATACTAACAAATCTCAATGTCGGGAATGTGGGGAGGGCTTGGTCATGTTGAGAAGGAGGAATTAATCGGTTAATATTGTTAGTAATGCTAGTTATTTATTCGATAATTAAGAAAGCTAACCAATAATGACTAAATGCTTGATCATTTGTCTTCACTGCTTAATGGTCTAGCCTTAGAAACCTTTTCTATTGTGCTTTGCCTCAATTCAACCTTTCCCTTTAGGTTCTTAGGTGCCTCTAGACTTGGTTTTGGGGTCAAAGCTTAGGTTTCAACACTATGACTGTTGGGTCTTCTACATATTAGAAGCACTCTATGTTTAATTTCAAAATTATGATGCATATGTTGTGAAACATAGTTTTGTTTTGCTAACAATGGTTGGAATGAACACATCATGACAGGAAGTGCAAACATTGAACCAAAATTCTAAACCCTTTGAAAGAAGAAAATACTAAAGTTATAAGAGTTTAGTTACAGAATCAAAGAGCAGACATGAGAGATGGATCGGGAGAGAGTCAAATACCATACAACCCTAAAGAATATTTTTCTTTGTTGATTCCAAGAAATGAATCAAGGACACATAGAGATAAAAGAAGAATTGAACCCTTGGATCTAGAAAATCTGTAAAAAATTGGAGACAATAATGAGAAACTACAAAAAAGTCAATGAAAGAGTCATGCATACCCAAAGACAAATCATGAACATCCTCAAACAAATGCAAGAAACCAAAATATGAACCTCAAAAGACCATCTGAAAAACAGATAACATGAACCAAGAAGCGATTATGAAGGATCCATAGATTATGTAATAAACATCATTGTAAACCCTCTCTAGAGAAGAAGAAGAAGAAGTACTACTCAAGTACCTCCAAACACATCCCATAAATATTTATAGTCATATCTAAGAAGAGGATATTTTCTCAAAATTAACTCGTGGGTGAACTGAGAAGGATCAAACATCCCAACTTCAATGGATAAGATAAGGAAGTATAAGATGTTGAAGCGTAGTTGTTAGGATTTAGAAAGTTTTTATAGTTTCATCAATATTCATCAAATACGGAATCAAGGGTATCCATTTACCACTTACAGGTCAAGGCATCCATTTGGTGGGATCAGTTAATAAAGATGAAAAACATTGATGAAGACAAAATCTCATGGAGAATGTTCAAGAAGTACTTCAAGAAAAACTATATCTTAGAACATTATTATGAGAAGAAAATGGAATAATTCTTGGAACTCACGATGTACAGTATGACCATGGAATTCTATGATAAAAGAGTCCTAGAATGGTTGAAGTATGTATATTTTGTAAATTATGAAAAGGTGAAGATTAAAATATTCTTAAGCGGTATACTAGATTCCTACATATATTAAATCTAGGACGATACACCAAAGAACCTTAAAGATGTAATTTGGAAAGAAAGGTATATGTACAATTGAAATAAGAACAAATCCCCTTATCAAAAGAACTTGTAGGAGATGAAGAAAGACAAGAAAGATATGAGGAAGAATTTTTTTCAACCTCTAGATTTCAAAAAAAAATCAACAACAACAACCTAATCAAGGAAGACCCAAACATGAAGAATAAAGGAGATCAAAACCACCTGTGGAATGATGGACATGTAAAGGAAATCACAATGACAAACATTGTCCTCTTAAGGAAAACATTCATAACATTTGATCCTTGACTGTTGGTGATGTGGGAAGCAGTATTCCAAGAATTTATGAAGCCTTGGATAGAATGTAATATTTCTAATGTACCTATAGTTATTTTGATTGATTATGGAGATATCCATAGTTACATTGCACCTAACATAGTTGATATATGCTACCTGAAGAAAAGTAAGCTTGAGGTAGGAATTCTAGTATAGTTGGCCACATGTATCAAGAGAAAGATCATGAAAGTAGTAAAGGAGTGTCTTTGGACATGAATGGTGTGAATACTTTTGTAGATATGAATATCATACCCTTGGGTTCAAATGATATGTTGATTGGTATGGAATTGTTGGATGCACATCATTCCATTCTTGACTGTCACAACAAGAATTATTCATGTTTAGATGAAGAAGGAAATAGGGTCATAGTAAGAGGTATACTGAGACCTATATCTCTAAGGTAGGTCACAACTCTACAATTGAAGAAGTGATTCAAAAAAGGTTGTTAGTTGTATGCAGCCCATGTGCAGGAACCTAAAGAAGGAAAAGAATAAGAACTATAAGACTAAAGGGGTTTGCAGACATTAGAGGAAATTTGGGGTCTAAAATGGGCTTTATAAGAAAACGATCCAATAATAAATTTTTGTGAGTTGGAATTCAAGAAGCAATAGAATTTCAATAAAATGAGTCAACCATAATGGTTGGATTGACATATTTGTCATAAAGAAAACTACTTTTTTGTTTGTCTTTACAACATATCTCTCTATGTCTTTGCTCAAATTTCGAGCGGGAGGGCTCGTTAGATGCATAATTCAATTACGCATCCAACAAGCCCTCTCGCTCGAAATTTGAGTAAAAACACAGGGAGATATGTTGAAAATACAAACAAAAATAGTATTTTTTTTCTTTCTTCCTCCAAAATTAATAAATATTATTTTATTATTTTAACTATTATTTTATTATTTTCCTTAGGAGACCCATTTTAGACCTCAAATTTCCTCTATTTTTTTTTTCAAGAAATTCTAGGAATGCCACTCGAAAGGGAAATTGAATTCTCTATTAATTTGGCACCAGGAACAATCCAATCATCTAAAGCACCATACAAGATGAGGGTAAAAGCATGGTAATGTGTCTCACTTTGCGGCAAGAAAATTTGTTCTATTTTTATAAATTTATTTAAAATATTTATTATAAAAAAAAATGTGATTTAAAAAATTTAAAAAAATAATTTTAACAATCACTTGTATATTATTTCCATATTCATATGAAAAATTATTGATTTTGATGTCTTAAAATGATAGTTTTTTGGGTGGCTCTTTTATATACACATAAAACTTATTACTTACATTGATAATTTAATAATACTTAAAATATATCATAAACTAAAATTAAAAAATATGTACAACAATCTTAAAAGTGTCTATAATAATCTTGTGCAAAAAAATTGGAATTAAAAAAGTAAATGAAGGTAGATATGGGGGGTCGCGGTTTTGTGAGTACTTATGAGATGCCTGAAATAATATTAAATTCCCTCTAAATAATATGAAATAAATAAGATAAAATTACTTTTTTAATTTAAAAAAAATACCATATAAAATGTCATTCATAATGAAACCTTTTGTTTCATTACACCATTATCTAATTCTTGATGGATTTGTACATTTCTAAACAAATACTTTTTGTTCGTAAATTTCATCGCCGCAAAATGGGAAAAAGTGAGACACATTACCATGCTTTTACCCATGAGTACAACAGAGCTGAAAGAGTTACAAATGCACCTGGAAGAAATTTTGAAGAAAGGTTATATAAGTTGTAGTGTGTCACCTTGGGGAGATTCTTTGTTGTTTGTGAAGAAGAAAGATGGAACTCTAAGACTTTGCATAGACTATAGACAGTTGAACGAAGCCACAATCAAGAACAAGTATCCTTTTCCATGGATTAATGAATTGTTTGATAATATATGAGGATCGAAGGTATTTTCAAAGATAGACTTGAGATATTTGTATCACCAAGTAAGAATCTAGAATGAGGACATATGTAAGACAACATTCAGAACAAGGTATGGACACTATGAGTTTACAGTGGTACCTTTTGCATTGCCAAATACACTATAATATTCATGTGTTTAATGAATAGAGTTTTCAGAAAGTACTAGAACAAGTTTGTGATTGTAATCTTACATGACATCCTCATCTATTTTGAGTCGGAAGTATAACATGGGGAGAATATAAGGGTGGTGATACAGGTACTCATATATAATCAATTGTATGCCAAGCTAAGTAAGCATTCATTCTACCGAAATAGAATCCAGTACTTGGGACACATCATAATAGAATAAGGAATCTCAGTGGATCTTGAAAAAATAAGGGCTATAATGGATGGAAAACATCAAAGAGCACATCAGAATTAAGGTATTTTATGGGATTAGAAGGATACTACAATATATTCATTGAAGGATTCTCAAAGATAGTGCACCCCATCACATCCTTGCAGAAGAAAGGTGTGAGGTTCAAATGGAAATCTAAGTGTAAAGACAACTTTCAGAAACTTAAGCAAGTGCTTACCGGTGCACATGTTCTAAAGATTGCAAATTCTGATGGGATATTTCTGATGTGCACAGATGTATGTAAGAAAGGCATTGGTGAATTATTGATGCAAGATGGAGATGTGATCAGTTATGAATCCAGGAAGCTGAAAGAGCATGACAATAAATATTCCACTTAGGATTTATATCTTAGAGCCATTATTCATGCCTTGAAGATGTGGAGACATTACTTGATGGGTAGGAAATTTGAATTAAGAATTGATCATGATGGATTAAAGTATTTGTTTAAGAATTCTACTCTGAACACCGGACATAGAATATGGATGGAATTACTTTGTGAATAATACTTTGACATCAAGAACATAAAGGGTAGGGAAAATAATGTAACTGATGCACTCAGTAGGAAGATACATGCGGTGCATGTAGTAGTGATCAACACATGTACATCATTTCTAAAAAATAGGATCTTTGAAGCCTATGCTACATATTAATTTTTCCAAAAAGTAAGTGATGGTTTGTAGCATCAGGTAGCACCTCATAAATTTGATAAGTACAGGATGGGAGAGAATGGGATTTTCTTGCATAAGGGCATAGTTTATGTTCTAGAATATGGGGATTTAAGATAGATATTTCTAAAGGAAATGAAAAGTGTGCCTTATGTTAGGAATTTAGATATCAAAATATAATTGTGGTAGTAAATAAGTAGCACCAACAGCTAGGAATGAAGAATGATGTTGTAGAATACATAGTTAAATACATGGAATTCCAGAATGTGAATGTGGAGCATTGGCATCAAGTTAGTTTGTTACATCCATTTCCTATACTAGAATGGAAATGGGATGTCATGACTATAGAATTCATCACAAAGTTTCCTAAGATGATATCACAGCATGAAACCATCACGGTGGTGGTGGAAAAGTTGACCAAAGAAACTCACTTTATTCTAGTAAAGACAACTCATACAATGACTAATATTGCAGACATACTTATGAAAGAGATTACCAGAATGCATGGACTTGCAAAAGCTATAGTGTCAGGCAAAGATTCCAAGTCTATTGGTAACTTTTGGAAAGTATTTTACAAAGGATTTGGCACATATTTAAACATGAGTACAACATTCCATACTTAGACAATTGGTTAGATAGAACGAGTCAATCAGGTGATTGAGGATATGTTGAGAATGTATGTGATGGGTCAACCATCTAGGTGGGAGAATTATTTTTACCTGGTAGAGTTTGCTTATAACAATGGATATCATGCCTCTCTGAAGATGATCCCTTTTGATGAATTGTATGGGAGGAGGTGCAATACTCATATCACTTGGGACAATCTCAGATACATAATCATTGTTGGGCCAGAAATTTTGAAGGACATGGGAGAACATATGGTTAAGGTCAAGCATAATTTGAAATCACTAAAGTAGACAAAAAATATATGCAGATAAGAATAGAACATTGTTGGTAATAACTCCCGATTCCAATTAATTATTCAAATGAAAATGCCTATATTTATACATTTCATGAGGCGGTTGATTACCAGCCTTTTCGCCTTCCTATCT
>LPNX010433060.1:394016-421295 GCA_001517045.1 Pseudotsuga menziesii
CACCAGACTTTGCAAAAAATAAGGGTTTACTTCAAAAATAATTAGGGTTCACTTCAAAATTCAGGCAGGATATATATGATCAACACATATATATATTATTTCTCCAGTGCACAGTTTCAGATCGAAGGAGAAAACCTAGCGTTTAGATGATTATACACAACAAAAAACCTGCAGCACAGGTCGCAGCTCCACTTCCAGGAGAAATATTTACCAAACACACTGAAAATAATCGCCAGCTTACACTGTTAAAAGGCTCGAATCTTCACTGCACAATCCAGTTTCATATATATACCAGCTTCACGCAGCTTTTCAAAGCACGGGCCTCCACGTTTAGGTTCACGCAGGTCCACAGATTTCACTCTCAGGCTGCAATTTCTCGACGCAGCAGTCTCTCTCTTCACGCAGGCTCCAGCATTCAGTCTCCAATGCAGTCTTTCAACGCAGCAGTCTCCTGGCAGGTCGCAGCACACAAAGGTAGATGGAGGACGCGGAAGTATATATATCAGTCAGCAATATATCAGTCACAATATTTTGCAGTTATATAATATATCAGTCTTCAACGCATCTACAGGCTCGGTCTTCATGCACACAAATTGCCGTAGACTACCTTCCAACTCTTCATCCGTTTGTCTGCAACACTGAACGTGATTGGAAGGAGCATTCGACTATCTTTTTGAACTATAAAAGGACCTCCACCAAATGAACTAATTCATATCATCTCAATGCCAAAATTAGGGTTTCATCTCAACGCCAAAATTAGGGTAGGTCACATACATTCATCTCAACGCCATATTCTGCAGCACGTGAATACATCACCGTGCTTTCGAGTGGAGTTGTCCCTCGTTACAGGTTTCAGCTCTTTAACTTCAGTCACAACAATCTTCACAGCTCTCCGTTCATACTCATTCACCTTGTCTGCAATCCTCTGACTCAAACGTCCTTACAACTTCCGCGAATGAGATTAATACAGAACGCCGATACCATGGTATCAGAGCCCGTACGGGTGCAGGAGGAAGGGAAGTCGCAGATATCCAAGAAACATACAAAGTGGTAGTGATTGGCACATCGCGTTGGGTCATTGGGCGAATAGTGGAAATCTACGATTCCTCCACAAACTCATGGACGACGGTGGAACTCCTAGACGAGAATGTTTGTGTATACCGGATGGAACTTAGCGGGGGCATGGTTTTCTCCAACTGTTTCTTCTACTGTAAGGCCTATACGAATAACAATAATAGAGGTGTTCAGCTCCATGGCATTGTTTCCATCTCCACGCTGTATTTCAGCAGCAGGAGGAGATAGGTTTCGTAGCAGCAAAGAGGGAGTTCAATGACAAGCTTTTAGGGTTAGGTATAACACAATCTTTCTAGCAAAGAATAAACGCAGGTAGGAGGAGTAACACATATATTGCATGCGACTCCACTGGCAGACTGATGGAGCAGTCTGGCAATGGACTGGAAAGCAGAATGCCAGTAATGGGCAGAAATGCAGCAGGAGTTATGGCAAAGAACCTGCTCTGATACCACTTGTTGGTAATAACTCCCAATTCCAACAAATTATTCAAATGCAAATGCCTATATTTATACATTTCATGAGGCGGTTGATTACCAGCATTTTCGCCTTCCTATCTATTCATATTCCTATTATTTATTTACAATAATCCTGATGGATTATTCTAACAAACATAAAGACATTTTAATGTTGGAAAGCATGTATTTTTGAAAGTCAGACCCAAAAAGATCTCCTTGAACTTGGGAAGTTGTTCCAAACTAGCGGCTAGATACTATGGACCCTTTGAGATCCTAGCTAAGATAGGACCTTTTGCATACGAGCTTGCTTTTACTACTTGCATTAAAGCGCATAATTTTTTTCTTGTATCCTTTTCAAAAAAGTATATACCTGATGCTAATCATGTGGTTGACTGGAACGAAATCCAAGTGGAACAGGAAGGGGATTTCTTGGTAGAACTAGTTTCCATTATGGGCAAAAGAGTCAATATGCACTACAATCAAGATATCATGCAAGTAAATGTCCAATGGACTCATTACAATCCCAAAGATGATACATGGGAACTGGAAGATGCTATGAGGGAGGCATGCTCTCATCTATTTTGAAATTATGTGATATTGTGCCATGTATGTAATAAGTATGCATTGAAAACTATGCATTGTTTAAGGGGAGGGGAGATGTAATACACTGATTTTTAAGATCCTTGACATATGTTATTATTTGTTTTATTTACTATGGAACTAGGTGTTGCGACTATAAAATTTGGAAATTATTATTATTATTATTATTATTAATCAAACAACTAAATCAACATGAACAACTAATGTGGTTGTGGGCTCACGGATTCCACATGTGAAGGGGCTTTAGGGACTAGTAGTTGTGGTTGTCCCTAACAAAACTCTTTTTTTCCTATTTTAGCATATGTTGGTACTATGAAACCTAATTCATGTTTTAGTGGGGATTCCTTGGTACTTGGGTGCATTCTACTTCTTGAATGTGCCCTTTGGTGGTGTTATAATGGCCTTTTGGAAGTTACACTTGGTCTTGTAACCCTCACTTATAAAATTTCACCGTCACGGGATATTTTTAGCCAAATCATGTGAATATGTAACTCCCCTCATGTTTTGTAACTTCCTCTAACTAATTCGAGTTGGTTTAGGTGGGATGGAGTGTTTTCTCCTTAAAAATTGGGTTATCCTTGGTGAGAATTCAAATTGGTCATCCAACCGCTTCCAGTAACTAGTGTGGTTACTCTCCAGTTAACCTGGATTGGTCCTTAACCCAGAGATTCAAATTACTACAAAAGGATTTGATTTCGCTCTCTCGGTTTCCTCTTGGATGGTTATGCTTTCACTCTAGCTATTTTGAATTCCTATGGATGGATTTGAATTGCTTCAAGAAGGATTGAAGGCCCTGCAATGAGGTATGAATACTAATGTATGCCATATTGTAGTCTATATAGATTGAACACCAGGGTACCTCAAGGACCATTACTTGTCTCTGCTTTGGTCTTGCACGAGAAGCTTGACTGTGGATGGGGATATCCTAAGGGATTGTAGTGAAGGGAATCCTATTGCACTAAGTAGTGAAGATGGAGATAAACTAAGTGGTGAGGGAAGGTGTTGAGATTCCTCAAGTTGTAGAATAGTTTTTTTGTGAATGGAATAATCATATGTTATAGTTGTCCTATCCCTAAGTATTTCTAGGTCATGAGACCTATACCATTGCGTCTTGAATGACATTTCTAGTAAGTGTTGACAATGTTGAATACACCATGATTATTGGTTGAGAGTAGCTATCCATGTCAATCCATTTCCTTAGCTCAGGGGTGACCTAGTCAAGTATGTATGACTTGACTGTGTCTATGGCTGGGTGGAAACTTTTCCTATTGAAGTCAGTTTCCCCATTAATCAAATAGTATTTTATTTTTTGTTTATTTGTGAAATTTGGTAGAACAATTTATGCACATGAATATATTTTGATTATCTATTTATATGGACATAGGTGGCATCGTATAGATTAAATTATTATGTGGATTATATGGTTGTGTAAGACATCCTTCAATCTGATATTGGCTTATGTTGAAATGGTTGTGGTTTAATGTTGTAGGTATGATTATTTAATGTGAATGATATTCAATACTAAAAGTCTTGTTTGAAATTCCATTAGCTAGTTCTATGCCTGAGAAACATAAGTCTTATATGTTACTAGACTTCAAGGTAGATTTACTTGAAAAGTCCATAGAACTATTTGAGTTTTATCTATTGAAGGCATGTAATTGCAAGTTCAATTAGTGGGGAATGTTTTTCCTTAGTCATTTTACTAACTTCCCCGTGATTATGTATCGATTAGTTAAGAGAACTGGACACATGACTAAACCTCATGTTAATCTCCTTGAAAACTTGTCATAATGTATTAGAATCTCCGAAGGTGTTTCCAATGTTTTTGTTAAGTCTAGATGCAAAGGATTCCACATCGGTGGGGAAGTTTATGGCACCGATGCTGAGGTGGTGATGCCGATGGTGTAATTGGAGTTAGCCTCAAGCTGTTACTTCAATCATAATTTTGACTTTTGATTTGGTGGGTGATGGTGTCTAGGGTATTTGATAATCATTGAGTTTCCTACATTGAGGTGGATATGTCGATATTAGCGTTGGAAGGGTCATGGTAATATTATTGTTCGCCTAGTGCCGACCACCAAATTTTGATGTACCGATGTCAGGATCGAATTCATAAATATTAATGTAATTTCATATTGATGTCGAAGCATCGATGTCAAGGAGCCAAGTTCGGTATTGACATGGCGATTAGAAATGGATTATTTTTTCCTTCTGATGTCCGAGATCCGACATGAAGGGAGACTTGAGTTCCAAGGTGGGAAAATTGGAGTCAGCATGATAGAATTGAACTGTTCAAAAATGTTTCAACTTTCAACTTTTGATGTCGGATATGATGGAGGGATTGGTCAAGTCGGGAAGGTGGAATTAACCCATTGAGACCATTGGTAATTCTAGTTATTTATTCGATAAATAAAAAAGATAACTGGTAATGGTCGAATTCTTGATTGTTTGTCTTGGCGACTTGATGGCCTAGCATTAGAAACCTCTTTTGTTATGCTTTGTCTCTATTCATCCTTTCCCCTTAGGTTCCTAACTTCCTCCAACCTTTTTTTTTGGTTAAGTATGTTATAAATGCATTCAATATAAATGTCACGGGAATGCGATCATCACCTTCACCATACAACTTCATAGACACAAAAGTTGTATTTTTTTGGTTTAAACATAAATTCATATCTCCACAGTCTAGCTAAAAAGAGTGTATAGGATGGATGAAGGTGTGCGTATATTTTCAAGTGAGAGGAGAATGAAGGCATGGATTTGTGTATTAAATATAAATCTTCACACCTCTATGGTCAATAATGAAAATGGAGGATACAGATTTTTTATTTAAAGGTGGAAAAACCTATCATAACTCGCTTGTTAAACTAGCATTGGGGACAATTATCACTAACTGCTACTGATTCATGTGAGTTGCAAGGATACATGAAAAGGGAGGAACTCTTCTATGTGGGGATATCATGTGCTCTACCTCAAGTCATATTAAATGCATGATCCACTGAAATAGATTTCATATTTTGTAAGGGGGAATAGTTCCACTCTTGTCATATGCCTTTAGGTATCATTAGAGGAAATTTGGGGTCTAAAATGGGCCTTATAAGAAAACGTGCCAAAATAAGTTTTTGTGAGTTGGAATTCAAGAACCAATAGAATTTCAATAAAATAAGTCAACCATAATGGTTGAATTGACATATTTGTCATTAAAAAAAACTACTTTTTTTGTTCGTATTTTCGACATATCTCATTGTGTTTTTACTCAAATTTCGATCGGGAGAGCTCGTTGAATGCGGAATTTGATTCCACATCCAACGAATACCCACACTACATACTTTTGATGGACCCCGATACTCCAAAAACAAGAAATACCTGAAAAAACGTGATGATGATGTCATCATCACATTTTTTTCAGGTATTTCTTGTTTTTGGGGTAGCGGGCTCCATCAAAAGTATGTAGTGTTGGTACTCGTTGGATGCGGAATCAAATTCCGCATCCAACGAGCTCTCCCGATTGAAATTTGAGTAAAAACACAGGGAGATATGTCGAAAATACGAACACAAAAAGTAATTTTTTTCTTTCTTCCTCCAAAATTAATCAATATTATTTTATTATTTTAACTATTATTTTATTATTTTCCTTAGGAGGCCCATTTTAGACCCCAAAATTCCTCTAATGTGGGACATTAACGTGTAACCTTATGTTTGAGGAAGAAAAGATTTTAGTCAATTAGAAGCAGTTTTATGTCTTTACTCAAGGACTTATAAGAGTGGTTCCAATCCCCTATAGTAACCCTTTTTTACCATCATTGTAGAGGCTACATGGAGTTGATGTGGTATGAATTCTAATCATGCCCTCTCCCCAGAAGTAATGTTCACAAATAAAGCTATGTTCTAAATAAGCGAGCCCTATTGAGGTTATTCCCAATGGACAAGGTTGTTTTATTATAAATCATTTGGATGATTGATCCATCCCCACCATGCTTTGTATCTCAATATCTGGTTCATAATCTTAGGGTTTGTATGAGACCGAATTTGGTCTAGGTCAAATGAGTGAATCCGATTCATAGATAATATAAGAATAATTGATAAAATGAGAGATAGATAAATCATGATTTATTATAATTGTTAGTAGCCATTATATATGGTGTGGGAATCCGTGTTTGAAAAGACACATCTATTAACACAATACTAATTATTATTTATTATTAGTAGTAGTATTACTATTACTATTATTATTTATTATTTATATTTATTATATTTCTTTCCCCTTTAAGGAAAGATTTGTACTCAAAGATGGGTTTGCTGATAGTATGTTTTTCTCTTGATCTTAGACTAATATTTTTTATCTTGATGCGGTCTGGATCGCGGTTGTGTTGTGATTATTTATGCTTAGGTGGAGAACTTCTTAGTCCATACATTTGGTACTTATTTCCTTTCCATTTAAGTTTCATATATTTGTTTTGTATGTTGGTAGAGTAAGTCCGTGACGATGCTAAATAGTCGGCATCTAATACCATGCCTACTTCCTTGAGTGGTAAGGAAATACAATTGAGTTGTAGGTGTAAGTTTTGTATGTGCACTTCCATCTTATGACATTTTCCCACTTCTTCGACATGATTATTAGAGATAGTTTAAGCTTTAAGTATTTTTATATGGAACAAAAAAAGATTAAGTTCCTTTTCCTTTTTGTTATCATTCAAATTATGGTCACTTCCATAATCGACCAAAATTGTGATGTACTTATTCTCAATTGTCCTAGTAAGTTGTAATCTCTTTGGCCTTGAATTCCTTGATTCTGTTAATTAAAATAGGAGTTGTTCATCTTTAAGGTTGTTGCAACTTCTCAAGTGAGGTGAGATTTATTTATTTGTGATTAATCATTATTTCCATTTGTTGGGTGTTAACCTTCTTAATTCTCACCATATATTCTTCTTTACAAGTTTTTTGAACACCGGTAATGACTGCTATTGAGACTTCAGATGAGCTTGTGTATTCATCAAAATAGGAGGTGTCTTATTTGATTGATACCTATATTTATTTCCCGTTTATGATTTTGTAGTGTGTTGTATGATTAGATCTGCATTTATGGTCTCGAATCCAATCTTCACCACATCAATGACAATTATTCTTTTTCCTCCTTTTTTCATTTTGATAGATATTTGTGGATGTTTTGAAATCCCATCCAACTTCATAGCCATACGACTGGAAATTTTTGCACACATGACCTGGTGACCAGTGGCCTCCACAATAGCTACATTCTACCTCTTTTTCTTTTAAACGATTTCTATCAACTATTGTTTTTGGTATTCCTTCTAATTTGAGTTTCATTTCTTTTTCTTTCCATCTTGCTACTCCAAATTTGGTATGTCATGCATGTTTAACTCTCTATATACACATGGTTTTAGTACTCCTAAATAAGTTTCAAGTCATTGATTATCACATAATCCAAACACTCGCGTCGCAAGGGATTCCCACTGATTTGTGAATTTATCGATGCTTCCTTTCTGTTGTAACATGTTAAGCTTAAAAAATAATTTCTCCTCGGTGATTCCTTGAAACCTTTTAAGAAAATCATTTTTGAATAATTTCTAAGTATAGGAAAAGTTGTCTCCCTCCCACTATATGTACCAATTGTATGTGTGTCCTTCCAATTTTATTGATGCATAATTCACTTTCTCTTCATCCCTCATAATGTTGTATATATCGAAGTATTACTCAACCTTATTTAAAAATGCGACACATTGGTCATCCCTTCCATTATAGTTTGGGAACTCAATGTTTTCTCTTCGTGGGAATATTATAAAAGGTGAATATTGATTTTTTTTTTTTTTTTTTGGCCGTGTGGTGGTAACTCAGGGTCGCAAAATGATGCAACTGACATGTCTAAACAACTTTGTTCTTTGCGATGTTATTTAGTCTTATTATTTTCCAACACTTCCAAGATAGTATCCAATTTGTTGTCCAATTTTTCGTATATCCTTCTCTCTAACACTAAAACAACTTCCTCTTTGATTTCTTTCTTTAGCTTTGAATTGTTATTTTTTTTTATTTCTTCTCTCAAACTTTCCTAGTATTGGGTGATATGTTCATTCAAATATTTCTCTAATTTATTGATTTGGTCTCGCCACTCTGCCATGGTTCTTGAGCTAGTGTGTGGAGGTCAACATTTGGAATCAATTTTGGCTTAATAATTAAATAATAACTATAACTATAATAATAATTATTATTATAATTATTATGAATGTTCGTGGAAATAAATAGAAAAAATGATAGTATAATAATAATTATTAATTTAAATAACAATATTATTATATTTATTGTTATATTTATTATAATGTTTTAAAAAAAAATGTTAATAAAAACAATTATAATAATAATATAAATTTTTTATTAACGTTTTTGTCTTTTGTTTATGTGTTGGAATAGCATTGGCATGGACGAAAAGGGAAATTGGTGGCGGGAAGGTAGCGACGGTGGAGATGATGGGGAGAGGACGTGAGGAAGGGGAGAGTTCACAGGTTGTGTGGGAATGGAGTGGGGGGAGATCATGTCGAAGATGAGGCATGGAGGGGAGAATATAAGGTGAATGATGGAGTTGGGGGAGTGGAGGGAGCACAAAGGGTGTGGAAGGAGGAGTTGTATGCAGAGGCGGGATATTATATGTGTGGGAGTGTAGTAGGTAGAGGAAGAAGGATGGGGAAGAGGGATTAAAAGAAGGATGAGGAAGAGGAGCATGTGGAAGTGAGTGATGGATATGTGTGTGGAAGGACAATGCAGGATGGTAGGTGAAGGATATGTGGAATTGTTAGAGATAATGTAGAAATACTAGGCATGTTGCTTGGGATTGGATTGTGTGTGTCTCCTAAGATCAGGAGATAGGTTTGAGATCCATGAGTGTAGGATCTAAGATTTGGTTTGTTGATGATTGTTACCTATATATTGTAATCATTTATCATTTGTTAATTGAATTGGTTGAGTACCATTCCTGTGTATGTGCGAGCCTTTGGCTCAGCACTTCCTCCTCTCCAAATTCTTAAGTTGAATGACTAGAGGAGAATGGGATATAGAGTTGTGGAGTGGAGCACTGAAGCTTGTGACAGTGCATGGAAGTGTTGATGTTGCGAGTGGAATGAGAAGAGGAGTCGATCCAGCTCTGATACCAATGTAAGAGACAGAATCGGTTTGAAGTTAAATGAGTGAATCACTTTCACAAATAATATAAGAATAATTGATAAAATGAAATATAAATAAATGATGATTTATTAAAATTAGTAGCTATCGTTATTAATGGAGTGGGAAGCCATGTTTGAAGAAATACATCCATTAACCCAATACTAATTATTATTTATTTATTATTATTATTTATAATTATTATAGGATCTATTCAGGGGTGGTAGGCGTGGGTGGGATCTTGTTAGATCCCGGAGGACAAGTGGAACAAACATTTGCCTGGGGACTTGGCTCTAGAACCAACAATGAAGCTGAGTGGATGGCTCTTTTCCAGGGTCTTCAACTCATTCGTGATAAAAAACTTTGGAAGGTTCTGATATTTGGAGACTCCAGCCATGTCATTTATAAGTTGATCAACGGGTATCCCACAGAAGCCATTAAATGTCATCGATTGTATAAAAAAGCTAAGCATTTCATGTCTCAATCCTTCGAGGTTTTTCACATTCTCCGACATAATAATAAGGAAGCAAATAACATGGCTAACGTTGGTGCCAGTCTTCCCCAAGGCCACTACAGCCAGGATGGTGATCCTCCCTACCTCAAATTCATTCCATGACGAGATGATCTAAAAATATTTCCCGTACTCTCTTCTTGCAAAGTTCTAATACGAAGTCTTTATCCCTTTGCAAAAATTCTAGATGCTTTATAGGATTTTATCCTTCTCCCCCCTTTTCTCCCTTCTCCCTATTCCTTCTAAGCTTCCTTCTCTTCACCCCCCCCTATCTTCTCCTTGTCCTCCCCTCCTACTGCCTCTCCTCTCTCATCCGTCTCCCTCCAGCTGGCCCTTACTTCCCCCCTCCTTTTGGAAGCTCCCTGCATTCAATTTTGAGTCCCGTATGCCCTCCTCCGAAGGGCGCGTGGATTTTTCTTCCCTCTTTGGCTGCAGCTGAATTAAAGTCCCTCAGGCCTTTTTATTGCCTCTCCCTCTCGCACGATCGATGCCTCTTCATCCCCTTCTCTATGACGCTTCCCTGCTCAGAATCGCTCCATTGTAATGTTCGGGATTTTGGTTATGGCTCTCCAGGCTCTGTGAGTTTTTTGCTGAATGTGGTAGCTGGAGTTGGGGGTGGGAGACTACTGGGAATCCCATGGCATGTGCTCCCCCTCATTCGTGCCTTTGTAAAGGAGCGCCTGGCTCTGTCTGCTTTCTCCTTATGTCAATGTAGTTATCCCTCAGCGTCCTGGGGTATTGATAGTCATGTTGGTACATCTCCTTTTTGTGAAGACAGACTGGTTCGGGTCTTGGGTTGCATATGCTCTGGTTGGAAGAAAGGCGCTCTGGGAACGTTGTCTTGCACATACAGACTTGGTGTTTCTGTTCTACAACAAGAAATTGCAGAACTCAGCAGTGTTACAAGAGTTTTGTGGGGTGAGAACCGGGACTGTATTGTTTACCCTCTGCATATTCAGTTTTCCCGAATTGCAATTTTGGTCGACTCTGGAGGTATGGCTCACTCTGGTGATAATGTTGGGCTGCTGGACATTAAGAAGAACCTTCGCAGGCTGTACGAGATGACAGCAATAGGGGTAATGGACAATAAGGAAATGGCCAAGGAAATCAAAAGCATGATTGAAACTGTGAGCCACACATCGCTTCAGGTTAGTAACAATGATGCCCGAATAGATGATACCGAGAGCAACCTGCGCGAGCTGCTGGGTAAGGTGGACAGAATTCAGGAAGACCTAGAGAAGCTCATCACCATGAACCAGGGAAGTAGGGTTAACAAAGTAAACGAAGCAGATGATCATCCCATGGAAGAAGAATCGATTATGCAGCCCAGGGCTCTTAGAGGCAACCCTTAAATTATGTCTCTTGGTTAATCTGTTTTAATTTTGTATGGATCATGTTTCTTTGCATTTTTCTATGTATCCAGTTTGTGAGGGTATATACTGCCCGCGACAACTGCAATTTTGGAACGATCATATGCACGGTCTTATGGAAAACTTTCAAGACATGCCAGTTGTGCAGCAATTTTGATCTGCCGGCATTATATTTCTTGCTTCCTTTGTAATGAATGGCTGTGCATAGCCTGTTAATATATTTCTCCTTTTCTGTTTTTGTTAAAAAAAAAATTTATTATAGGATCTATAAGGATAATACCTCTAGAGGAGTTCGGATGGAAGACAAGTTCCCACTTTCTATTGTCAATTTAGGAGAAACCAAATAAAAAAAAGGTGTAAAGAGGAATGGATTGAATTTACCAATTTGAGCAGAATATGTTGGATGACTAAGTTTAGGAGAAAAAAGGTCCAACAGGAGATTCTTTTGTTTAAATAAATGGAAAGGTCTTTCAATGATTTGTTTTGAAGGGCATTGTCAATGGGAAAAATACTAAATTATTTGGAGAGAATGGAGCTCCAAGTAAAACATATAACATGAGAAATGTGGCGTTTAATAGCTAGGAGGTGTTAAAGAAGAAAATCTAAGATCCAAGATTTTTGATCGAGGTTCTTAAAAAAAAGTTTGAAGTCTTTAAGAATGGATTGAAGAGGAACAATTTTATGAAGGGAGGAGACCTGTGGTAGAAGATTTTTATTACTACAATAATTTCAAACCTGAAGCATGAGTATTGTCAAAAGAATATTTTTGAAAGATTTCACGAATATTAGCTCGTCAGATGTTTTTATTAATATTTGTTTATAATTGGTTTTTAAGGTTTTGTCGTAGGTTTGTTAGCTTGGTGATCTTTGAATTTTTAATATTTTAATTTTAATAATATTTTTTATCAACTATTCTTTGTTGATTGTTTTTTAAATTTTTAAATTTTAATTTTTTTTACTATTATTAATGGTTTTTTTATGTTTTCTAATTATTAATTTTTAAGAATTCCTTACTATGTTATGTTTAATAATTATTTCTGTTATTATGTTTATTAATGTTATTATATATATATACATAAATATATATTATTGTTATGTTTATTATGTCATTTTTTTGTTATTTTATAAAGTTGTTGTTTTTTATTTGATGTTTATTAAGTTTTTATGTTAGATGTTTAAAGTTTAGGTTATTACGAATGTAGGTCCAAATCCTAGGCTCTATCAAGCGCCGAGAGGAATCAAATCTCTCGAGGTGCAAACCTCTTCTTAGGTATTGTACTCAATGAGCTATCAACTTTGGTGTGTTATACATATAGCCATTGGTTTGATTCAAACCAAAATACATCTTTTTATTTAAGGTCCACATATAATATTTTTATTATTAATATTTAGTATTATTTATGGTCGGCATATAATATTTATTATTATTTTTTATTTTGTTAGAAATGAACATTACAACATCTCCCCATATGTGGTTTTAAAACCATATGCAAGGCCCTCCTAATACCATTGGTTGTTTAGGAGGCCTTCCATATGGTCTTAAAACCAATTGCAAGGCCCTTGTAAACCATGTACACTAAAACCATGGGTTGTTTGGGAGCCCTTGCAAGGCCCTCCTAAACCATGTACAATAAAACCATGGGTTGTTTAGAAGGCCTTGCACATGGTTTTAAAACCATGTGTAAGGCCAACATTTTTTTGCAGATAATTCAATTTTTTTATTTTTTATTATTTTGTTAGGTAGGAGCATTACAACATCTCCCCCATATTATGTTTTTTTTCCGACCTACGTATTTTTTTTGCGCATAATTAAATTTTTACTTTTTTATTGTTTTGTTATATAGGAAGATTACAACATCTCCCCAATATTAGGTTTTTTTTTGTCTAGCCGACATTTATTTTGGCCTATAATTAAAATTTTATTTTTTATTAATAAAAATAATGTTACATAACGTTATGCAATGTTACAAGATCTCCCCCATACTGGGTTGTAGAGCACCTCTCGGTGAAATTATTAAAGTTTAAAGTTTATGCTGCTATTATTAATGTTTAATGTAAATGTCTAAAACAACATAATAACTTCATAAAATAATAATAAATTTTAAATATTAACAATAAAAAATCAAACATTATACATTTACATTAAATATCAATAATAATATCTTAAAATTTAAACTTTAATAATAATAACTTAAACTTCAAACATCTAGCAATAAAAATATAATAAACATCAAATATAACATATAACTTTATAAAATATCAAGAGAACCACTTAACACTACAAACCTTAAATGACATAATAAACATAACAATAATATATATTTATTTATGTATATAATAACATTAATAAACATATTAACATAATAATTATTAAACATAACATAATAAGGAATTCTTAAAAATAATAATTAAAAAAACATTAAAAACTATTAAGAGAACAAAACAAAAAAATTGAAAAATTGAAAAACAATCAACAAAGAATAGTAAATAAAAAATCTCATTAAAATTAAAATATTAAAAATTCAAAGATCATGAGGTCGACAAACCTACGACAAAACCCTAAAAACCAATTATAAACAAATATTAATAAAAACATCTCACGACCTAATATTCGTGAAAGATTTCAAGAAGCTTCTCCTCATGATAGACCTGCTTGGGGGTCTTAAACTGTCGAGATAATAAAAATATTCTACCACAGGTCTCCTCCCTTCATAAAGCCATATTTGTGGAAAAATGAATAATGAAAGAGTAACAATTTATTTGATTGAACGGCTCCCCATAAGGAGGGTATCATCTACAAATTGGCTACAAGAGATATGGAGATATAGGCCATGAAGGGGGAGACCAACAAGGGTACAATCTTAAATGGAAGCCTTGATGTTTCAAATGAGACCCTCCGTCATTTGAATAAAAAGAAAAGGTGAAAGAGGGTCTCCTTGAAGAAGTTTAATAACAATATCCTATTGCAAGACTCTAAAACCTAATCTTGTTGGTGCACCCTATAAAATAAAATCGTCTTAATCAATTTTAATTTAAGCGTTAATTTTAGAGGTTTTCATTACTTAAGGGAAATGGATGTGCAACCAGTTATGTTATGACTCAACAATGAAAGAAAATATGCACACCTAAAAACAATGGCAAGTGAAACTTTTTTTTCAAATGAAAAATGGTATGCCACTAAATGCAATTCACAAAAAGTATTTTCCTTTTCAAATGGAAATGCAATATGTCCTGTGTGAAAACGTAGACACTACTCTCATCCAAGCAACCCAATGCAAGTACCTCCTTAAATACATATGTGAGATGTAAGTAAGAATGAAACTATAGAATTATTTTGTATTTTCAATATAAATGAAAGAAAATGTAATAAAAGTTACTAAAATTATCCTTCTCTGCAGTAGGCAGCAAGCACAAGCCCGACAAGACACCGAGACCAAAATACTAATGCACGAATGGAAAAAAAAGGAGATAAATTGACAAGAACAATTTTCAAATAAAGAAAATTATTAAAAAAGGGTTTTCTAGTCAGAACAACAGCAGTCAACATACAACATTGGTACCCAGGAAGACCAAACCACACTCACAACCAACCCAACAACATATCACATCAAGATCCCAAACAAAAAAGGATATGTGTGCAATTGTTCAAAGAACAACAACATATGTATGTGACTAGGAAAAGTACTGTCCACATATAAACATGACTGTATAATATCTGACCTACATATACAAAGAATAAAGTTGTAAAAATAAGGACAAGGGTTAAACCACTCTATGAGACTTTCAATGAATGAACCTACTATCAAATTCAACAAATAAATGGGGAGAAATAAGGAGCAATTGAGAAAAAAAATGCACCCAAACCCCAACAAAAAAAATTCCCAATTGGAGTAACCAATTATGTTACAAAGAGAAACTTCTTATGGCTTTGGGTGGACCACAAAAGACAGTATCGCACCAGAAACCAATCCATTCTCAAGCATGATAGATATATAAAATAAACTAATCACTAACGGTTAAGAACCTTACCTCAACCAAATGTTTGAATATGATCACCGTTGAGCTCTCGATTAAAACTTGTCCCTACACTTTTTCCTCAACAACAAAGAGATATACAAGCATGATATATAATGTATTAGTGTCTAATATACCATATTCAATTTAAACATGTACATAAATCGATTACATCAATGGACAAAAATATTGATAATCACAAATGAAATTGGACAAGAAATGGATATTTCTATTAATGTAGACAAGGATACAAATGACAGCCTTTTTCGACACCTCGTCAGAACCAAGAAACTGAGTCCATTCACTTGGGCCTCCACCACTTCAATCCTCCATGCAACAGAAAGATTATAAATACAATGGAAAGCTTGGGAAAGAGCACTAATGGCTTGCTGAAGGACAAAAGGATGCAGACTCAAGCATATAAGAATGAGATAAAATTTGAAGTTGAGGTTTGCAAAAATCCATGTAGAGACTCTCTGTGTATTGAAGTGTTAGCAATTATTGCGTTGAAATTGTGTTAGCACTAGAAATGCATTTAAGGTTGGGTAGAATTATGCTATAATGAGGCCATACAAACTAACAAACACACCCATGCCCCTACATTAGCTACATGTTCTAGAAAATAAATGTAACCCACAAAATACTAGATACTAAATGACCACATTTTAAACAACTTGCATACCTTAATGCATGATCGCTTTATGTTATGGTTACTCACAGTTCTATTTCATATCTTATTTTTCAACAATACATTAAATATTTTTGGGTCATCTTTCATATCTTACTTTCCACAAGACATCAAATATGTTTTACTTATTTCGTTATAGTATAAGAATATCATTTCTTCATTATCATCTTTCATATCTTTCTTTTCAACAATATACAATTTCTTTTTACTTATTTTTCAACAATACATTAAATATTTGTGGATCATATTTCATATCTTACTTTCAACAAAACATTAAATATGTTTTAATTTTTTCTTTATATTATAAGAATACCATTTCTTCATTATCATCTCTAATATCTTTCTTTTCAACAATATACAATTGTTTTTTAGATATTTCCACTTCTTAATATCATCTTTCATGTTTTGTTTCTCATTAATACAATAAAAGTTTTTTATTGATTTATTTATATTATACTAACATAGATCTATTTTAACTCTTATTCTATTAAGTGTCGATCCCTTCAGATGCAAACACATTCTAGGGTGCTAAATTTAAGGTTTTCCTCCATTATAATTGTCTAGGAAACAAATATTCCAATTTGGAATGATGTTGTATATGTTCACTCAAATCTTACAAATATGGAAAAATTGCATTAATTAATTAATTATGAAGTAAAATAGTTATCTACCCAAATATAATGTTCAATGTGTCAACTATTTCAAGTTGTGAAGTATAACCTACACATATGCAAAAGTTACATTAATTAACTAATTATGAATTAAAATAATTGCAATTTACCCAATCATTATAAAACTAATATCTAACTTATTATTTTATTATTAACTTAATAATACATAATCAATATATTCTCCATGTGAAATTAGAGAAATTGACGAGGGAAACCAGTAGAGCACAAAGACTCACTTAGACACACAGGTGGAGAAACACTCAACTCAATTGTATTCAGAAATAAAGGTTACATATATAGAAAAATGATAAGCTAAACTAGATCTAATAAATGTGGATAATATCCACCAGAATAAGAGTTGTTTGAACAATAAACCTAAATATAAAAAACATACGAATATATTTTTGCATAATATCTAACAACCTCCCTTAACGTAGAAATGGATTCATAACAACACCTAATTTCTTCCTAAGATACTCAAAATGGATCCTTCCAACTGGTTTAGTGAAAATATCAACAACATTCTCACTTGTATTACAATAGATGAGTTCAATTTATTGAGACTCAATATTTTCTCTGACAAAATAATGTTCAAAGCTCAATATGTTTGGATCTGGCATGATAGACTGGATTGTGTGCCAACTTAATTGAGCTTTGATTGTCACACTGGATTCTGGTAGCTTGTTTTTGTTGTGTTCCAACATCTTCAATAATGTTCCTCAACCAAATGGCTTCACAAGTAGTATTGGTTAAATCTTTGTATTTATCTTTTGTGGATGACAACGAAATAGTTGGTTGTTTCTTACTGCTCCATGATATGAATCTCGAAGCAATGTTAAAAGCATATACAGAAGTGGATTTTCTACCCAGTCAAAGTCAGAGTAACATGTCAACTAAACATCAAATACATCAGTATATAAAATACCATAACTAACATTTCCTTTTAAATATCTTAGGACCTGCTTTGCAGCTTTCCAATGTGTTTCACGTGGCTTAGCCAAGAACTGACTAAGGATGCTAACATAATATGATAGGTTTGGCCTTGTAGTAGTGAGGTAGTTCATACTACCCACTAGTTGATGATACAATGTACCATTAGCTTCTTTAGATCCATCATTATTGTATAATTTGACATTTTGGTCCAAAGGAGTGGATACAGATTTGCATTCAGTCATTTAAAATATGTCAAGTATTTCCTTTGCATATTTTCTTTGAGTGATGAATGTTTTACCAGATTCTCTCGAAAAATCAATTTCTAAACAATAATGTAGGTCTCCAAGGTCTTTCATTTCAAATTCCTGTGACAAATTACTTTTAATATATGCAACTAATTCATATGCTCCACCTGTAATTATTAGATCATCCACATATAAGGATATCAAGAAAACATTTCTTTGTTTATCTGATTTAATATATAATCGTGAATCATTTTTACTTTTGATAAATCCTTGTTTTTTGAAGAAGGTGTCAATCTTGATATACCATGATCTAGGATCATGTTTCAGTCCATAGATAGCTTCCTTTAACCTGCACACAAGTTTCTCCTGTCCTTTCTAAACAAAACCTTCAGGCTGCACTAAGTATACTTCCTCTTTTAAATCACCATTTAGAAAAGCAGATTTGACATCTAACTGGTGTATTCTCTAGTTATGTTTAGTAGCTAATGCAACTAGCAATCTGATAGTGTTTAACTTAGCTACTGGTGCATATGTCTCTTCAAAGTTAATACCCTCTTGCTGAGAATAACCCTTTGCAACTAATCTTGCCTTAAACTTGTCAATACTACCATCTGCTTTAAGTTTATATTTGAATAGCCATTTTGATCGTATGGGTACTTTATCTTTGTGTAATTCTACTAAATCCCAAGTTTTGTTTTTCATAATAGAATTATATAGTCCATTCATTGTAGTTACCCATTCTTCCTTATCTTTGGCTTGTTCATAATTTAATGGATCAATGGCATTCATTATACTAGTCATCAAGGCGTAATCTCTACACTTTATTGGAGTATGAGTTTGACGAGATGATCTTCTAGGTACTACAGTACCTACTGGAGTTCCATCCATGATTCTTCTGTCTTCTGCTATTTCATCATCTAAGGCAGTATCGCTCATGCTTGATTCTTGTTCCTAAACATGTTGCTATTGTTGCACCTACTACTGATCCTGCACTTTTTGAAGAATTTTATCTATTCTGACATGCTCATCTGAGATCAGTTATTCATCAAAATTATTCATCCTGTTACACATATGTGTATTTTCATGAAATACAACATCTCTACTAGCAATCAATTTGTGTGAACTAGGATGAAACAGTTTATATGCTTTTGGATCATCATAGTAGCCAACAAAGATACATTCTATGGATTTTTCATCCAATTTCCTTCTGTCATCTTTAGGTATGTATGCAAAGGCCTTAGAACCAAATATTCTTAAATGACTAATTGCAAGTTTGTAGCCATAAAATGCTTCAAAGGGGGTTTGAGTACTAGTTTCATTGTTGGACTGCTATTCTTTAAGTACAAAGCAGTGTTAATTGCTTTAGCCCAAAAGCCATTAGAAATGTTCTTTCCTTGGAGCATGCTACGAGCACATTCCACCAATGTTTTGTTTTTCCTCTCAGCAACTCCACTTTGCTGAGGTGTATCAGTGACTATGAATTGTTGTTGGATTCCATTTTCTATACATTCTCTTCCAAAATATCCAGAAGTGTACTCACCATCGTGATCCGATCAGAGGATTTTAATGTATTTTCCTATCTTCTTCTCAACTTTGATTCTGAATTCCTTGAAGTATTCGAATACATCGCTTTTTCTTCTGATGAAGTAAGCCCATGTGAACCTAGATCTGTCATCAACAAATATAAGAAAATACCATGCACCACCAAGTGATCTGGTCTGCATAGGTCCACATACATCAGTGTGTATTAGTTTGAAAGGAGTTTTGTCTGTCTCTTCTCTTCATAGTTAGGAAATTCATTTCAGTGTTGTTTCCCAAGTGCACATGCGACACATTCAATATGATTATTTTTTATGACAGGAAGACCCTCAACCATCGACTTTTTCTGCAATAACATGAGATCATTATGATTGAGGTGTCCATACCTTTGATGCCACAATTCGACATCTGAAATAGCTGATGCTACTAGTGCCTGATGGTTTCCCTTGATTGCATCCATCTTGTACAATCCACCAAGTCTAGATCCTTTCACTATAACCCTGTAATGATCTTGAAAGTCTTTGACATGGAACTTATATTTATCAAATTCAAATTTCATATCATTATCGGTGATAGAAGAAACATATATTATATTATTTTTGATGCATGTGACATACATCACATTATGTATCTGTTTAAATTGTCCATCAGGTAGGTTAACACTTATCACTCCATAACCTAGGACTTTGTGAGACCTTTTATCACCTAGATATATGTGTGTGCAATCCGACTTTTCATAATACTCATCATACCAATATCTATTATAGGACACGTGGGAAGATGCACCTGAATCTATGAACCATGGATTTTCATCACCTTTTTCAGTAGACAGAGCATGTTCAGATATAAACAGTCTTAGGTTTTTAAATCCATTGACATCTGAGGTGTATTTTCTAACATAATTTCCATTATGTTTTCTATATCTGTTATCAGAATCATTCTTTATCTTCTTAAAACAATCTCTAGCTACGTGACCTGATTTTCCACAATAATGGCATACAACCTCTTTATTAGCACTAGAGTCATTGCGTGACATACCTTTGTGTCTTTCCCAAAACTTGCCTCTATGTGAATTCCAGTGATTCCCTCTATGTGGGTATGTGCCCCTTTCCATCAACGCCTGATATGAAGACTAAGATTTAGGCTCATACATCTTCATCCTTTCTTCTTATTGTATCAGGATTCCACCGAGCTCTATCAATGTAGGAGGGGTCTGTCTTGCTGCAAGTACTGAGATGAATACTTTGTAATCTGGCAACAAACCTTCTAATGTGATAGATACAAGATAAGTACTAGATAATTATTCACCTATGTCAGCCAGATTATCTCGAAAGTATTTTATGCTAGAGAGGTATTTATTCATAGTTTCATTCAAATCCATCTTGATAGACAATAATTTGGTCTTTAAAAACAAGATGCTATTAGAGTCAGATGTCTCATACAAATCTTTCAGTTTGTCCCATGCGTCTTTGGAAATATTGGAATTTCTGATGTGAGGTATGATATTGTCTTTTACAAACATATGAATGAACACCTTTGCTTGGGTTTCCCACGAATTCCAATATCAGATAAACAATGGATCTGTAGGCTTCTGTTCATCCCCTTTCACAATCAGCCACAAACTAAGAGCTTCAAGTACAATAATCAGCTTGAATTTCCAATTTACATAATATTCCCCATTCAATTTTGATGCTTCAGTAATGTATAAATCGACCAGGGACATGTTAGGCATTTTTACAGTGTTGAAAGATAATTTCAACCCAAGAGGAGAAGGAAAAAAAATTCTAGCTCACCTCTTCACTAGAAAATAAGAAAATAGATCAGTGCTTGATGTGTGCAAGTGATTCAGCGTCGGCCAAAAATTGTTGTAAGGGTGGGCTCTTCAGTGCTTCTACCCTTCTGCACTTCAACGTTGTTGGTGTAGTTTCTTCTCCTCTAGACAACACCATCGGCGCACTTCCTTCTCTTCCAAACAGCATTGTCGGCACACTTCCTTTTCTTCCACACAGCACCACCGATGCTCTGTCCAACTTCAATAGGTGCAACGTCCAAGGTAAAAAAATAAAACAATGCCAGCGTGAATGAAAACCCAGCGTAGAAAAAAAAATACAGGATGCTTTGTAATTACACGCTGCTTCGTAATTCTTTATAAGTGAGGGATACAATTCTTTACATGTGACAAAATAAAATATAAGCTCCCACGTTCACTCATGGAAGCGATCTCCATGTTGTCAATAACCAATTCAGAGATAAGTAAAAACTTCAGCAATTCTCCTTAGTGATGTAAAAAAAAAAATCAGTTATTTTCCTTCTCCACCATAGAAAGGAAGTCAACCAAAGAGCTCCTCCACACAGGCACACTCATAGCAATTTCTGGTTTTCTCACAGTAGGCTTGAACTTGGCTCTGATACCAAATTAGATAAATTGATGAGGGAAACCAGCAGAGTACAAAGGCTCCTTCAGACACACAGGAGGAGAAACACTCAACTCAATTGTATGCATAAATAAATGTTAAATATATAGAAAACTGATAAGTTAAACTAGATCAAATAAATGTGGATTAGATCCACCAACATAGGAGTTGTTTGAATAATAAACCTAGATATAAAAAAACATACAAATATATTTCTGCATTATATCTAACATGTGAATCATCCACTTTCCAAATATAAATCCTACTATGAAGTATCATTATGACATAAAATAGTTACCTTTAATCCATATATAGTGATTATATTGTGAATATATGTATGTATTGTAGATCAAATCAATGCAAGACTAACAAGCCTATATTTCTTCACCTAAGAAAACATAATATTGATAGTACCCCGACTTTTGCCATGCGTGCCTACTTTGTATTTTACTATACTCCTGCCTTGTATTTTAATATACCCATCTTAGTTAATAGATACCCTAATATTGAAGCCTTATTTCATAATGCCTCGATCGCCACATGGAGCCTTATTTCATAATGCCTCAATAGCCAATGCTTCATGGAGCATTGACTACTTTTTATATTATTTTAATTTGAAAATATTTTATTTATTTATTTTTTATATTTATACTTAATACTTTTTAATAATCACGTTTTAATCCTAACCCTAATATTACTAGTTACACATGCACAAATTGAAAGTGCTTTAATATTTTAAATATTTTTATAATTTTTTATTAATGATGATGAGTATGATGATGATGGTTAACATCCACTCAATCAAACATTGGCTTATACTCATCTAAGCTAACATATAGCTTAATGCGAAAGACTTATTTCATAATTCCATTATAGTCAATTTTGAATGGAACCTGATACACTATGTGGTGGGACCACAAGAGTTAGTTTCATAACACTTTATGCTTTCTCCTATTTCATTTAAAAAACATAAATATGGTGCAAAGTAGCTTTCTTTTATTTCAAAAAAAAAATAAAAAATTCCTTAATATAATATTAGAGTACGCTGATTATATAATTAAAAAAACAAGAATCACTTGGAATATAGAAAAGAGTGATGTTTTTTTTATTTAAAAAAAATCTTTAATATAACGTTAGAGTAAGTTGACTATGTATCAAATAAAAACAAAATCACTTGAATAGAGAAAATAGTGAATTTTTTTTTTTTTTTTTTTTATAAAAAAAGCGTTAGTTTCATAACACTTTATGCTTTCTCCTAATTCATTTAAAAAACATAAATATGGTGCAAAGTAGCTTTCTTTTATTTCATTTAAAAAAAAAATTTCCTTAATATAATATTAGAGTAAGTTGACTATGTAATTAAAAAAATAAGAATCACATGGAATATTGAAAAGAGTGATTTTTTTTATTTAAAAAAAAATCTTTAATATAACATTAAAGTAAGTTGACTATGTAATAAATAAAAAAAAACACTTGAATATAGAAAAAAGTGAATCTTTCTTTTATTTTATTTAAAAAAAATATTCTTTAATATAATATTAGAGTAAGTTGATTATGTAATTAAAAAAAAATAATCACTTGGAATATAGAGAAGAGTCTCACTAGGTCATTTTCACACTATTAAGATTCTTTGATTAATTGCAATAATTTGAAGTCAAATCAAATTTGGCTTAATATAATTGGGAAAGGTAAAATAGACACTTGTTATTTACAAAGAATTAATGTATCTTCATTGTCCATTATACATGTCACAACTTAGATTTCAACTTAAGTTGGGAGTATCACAACTAATATTTTCAACCACTCAGTCTAAGTACCTCAATGTCCATCATAACATGTGGCAACCTATATTTGAACCTAGGTGGGGAGTATCACAACCAATACTCCTAACCCCCCAATCTAGGATTTGTTGACAAGTATCACAGTTATATGTTATGGCATGAGTAGTGTTGGTGTACCTTGTATGTTCTGTGGATATTGTAAGCCATACTTTTAGTGAGATGTATTAATAATAATAATAATAATAATAATAATAATAATATATCTGTTTTGACCAAACCAAAATTATAGTATTTACTTTTAACTAATCCTCTAATTTTAAAGAGAAGCTTTAGAAATTGAAAAAAAAAAATTATTAAAAAGATGGTTATAAGATTATAAGTTGAGTAAAACTTTCATTCCATCAATTAAACCATTAAATCATTTTAATTTTCCTCATCCCTCTCATTTTACCTTAGCAATAATTAATCCCTTTACCTAATCCATCATCTTAATTCCCTTTATCTAGATTTCCTTCAAATTTTTTTAATATTATAAGTTATTCATTTTGTCACACTTTCTCCATTTTAATCTTTTTCAAAATCCCATCGTGGATTCATTTGAAAATCCCCATTAATGCACTACTACATTTCGATCCAAAATCCGACAAAAAAATCCGACGGTGCGTGGATTTCTTTTTTTAAACATACCAAAAATCAGAAGAATAATTTTTTTTGTGTGAAGGTGGCTATAAGCGTCGCTTAAGCGATGGATAGCCTCATAAGCGTCACTTAAGCGACGGCACCTCAAATAGGTCAATCATTTAACTAAATACACTTAATTGGTCAATTATTTAAAATGGAAAGCGTCGTCACATAACCAATGCGTCGGCTCATTTCCTACACACACTCATATAAATAGATGTAGGCCTAGGTTCATTATCTCACACACTCACTCTCGCACTTATCTCTTGGACAAGAAATGCGAAATTCCTAAGGGTTTTTTTTTGGCCTTGTGCTTTTGTGGGGATCTTCCCACTTGGTCTTGGATTTTGGTCTTGCTCTTTGGTGACTTCTCTCTTGAAGTATCTCTTGGTTAATTTCTTGGTTTAGGGTTTGGTTTTTGGCCTTGTGCTTTTGTGGGGATCTTCCCACTTGGTCTTGGATTTTGGTCTTGCTCTTTGGTGACTTCTCTCTTGAAGTGTCTCTTGGTTAATAATTTCTTGGTTTAGGGTTTGGTTTTTGGCCTTATGCCTTTGTGGGGATCTTCCCACTTGGTCTTGGATTTTGGTCTTGCTCTGTAGTGACTTCTCTCTTGAAGTATCTCTTGGTTAATTTCTTGGTTTAGGGTTTGGTTTTTGGCCTTGTGCTTTTGTGGGGATCTTCCCACTTGGTCTTGGATTTTGGTCTTGCTCTTTGGTGACTTCTCTCTTGAAGTATCTCTTGGTTAATTTCTAATTGGTTTATTCTTGGTAAATCTTTCTTGGAGAAACTTTGTTCTCTTGTGTTAGGGTTTTATACCCTCACTTAGGGTTTTCTCTTGTGTATTTGGCTTTGAATATTGTTCTTAGGGTTTGAGTAATAAAATTCCATGTAACAATAATGTTACAGGTCATCAAGATCTGGCAGAACAAAATCGACAATTGCTTGCTAGGTTGTGGGATGGAGTGGAAAGAAGGGGTGATGGAAAATGTTATTGTCCTTGCAGTCGATGTAGGGACTTTAATAAGAGAAGGTTACTGATCACAAAAACTAAAAAAAATTGTAGAGAACATGGACATGTTGAGGGGGGGCATGAATATCATCCATTGGTAAGTCAATATAATTCATGATTATATATCATGCGGTCTTTATATTGAGAGTTTTTGTAATTGTATATTATATCATTTTTATTTTTGTTACTTAATCGACATGACTAACGTTCTTTGTTTGATGTTTTAATTGTAATTATAAAGCAAGGGCCTCCTAGGGCTGTTCCGAACATGGATAATGTGGTAATTACGGAACAACTAGCGCAGGAGGAATGTCAATATGCAGGTCCTGTGAATACTGATCATGATCAAGTTAATGATGACATGGAATTAGACGATGATCATGATGATAACATAATTGAGGATGATGGTGCAAATACATTAATCAATGATGCATTTAATGTTAGAATGGACGATGATCAACCTCATGCACTACCAATTGATGACTTTGAAGATATTCATGATTTACGTACACTTGAGAAGGCAGACGAACCGCTTTTTGAAGGCTCCTGCATAAGTGTTCTCTCTGTTGTGTTGCTGATAATGAACTTGAAGGTTAAGCATGTTTTTTCAAACACAGCCATCATGCTGGTGTTAAGGTACGTATGTGATTATATGTTTCATCGATCGCATATATATGATTTGATTTATGTTGCTATAATTTTTGTATTGGTATATGTACTTCATCATAAAAATAATAAGGATGTATTTGTTGTCGTTAATATTATGCTCTTCAAATATTTATATTAACCATTTTTTTAAAATTTGTTGTAACAGCTTGATAGGTGAATATTTGTTACCGCCATCAAATAAATTACCTCGCACATACCGAGATTTAAAAAATATCGTGAAATATGTTGGAATGGACTTTCAAGCAATTGATGCATGTCCTAATGATCATATTTTATATTATAATCAGTATGAGTTTGCAACAGAATTCCCTATATGTCATAGCAATAGATATCAAACAGATCAAGTAACCAAAAAGGTGTCTCGTAAGGTTCTTCATTATATTCTCATTATTCCACACTTGCAACGACTGTTTAGGTGCAAAAACATAGCACAATTTATGGATTACCATGCACGGAATAGAAGTGGAGATGATATTCTTCGAATGCCCACAGATGGTTCTGCATTTACAAACATAGAGGAAAAATGGCCACACTTTAAAGAAGAACCTCGTAATGCTAGACTTTCTTTGGCAGCGGATGGTGTCAATCCATTTAAAGAGATGAGATCTACTTGCTCGGTTTGCCCTATTTTTGTTATCAACAATAACATTCCTCCATGGATGTCAATAAAGAGGGACCATATAATGTTGTCAATGATTGTTCCAGGTATAATTTGTACTTTAGAACAATGTTTTTTTAATGCATTAGTATTTAATTTGTCATGAAGATCAATATTGTTGCATATTCATGTCATATATATATTTCATTTACTTATATGTATTGTATTTTTTGTTTTCTTTTAGGTAAGTACATAGTTAAAGATATGAATGTATATATCGAGCCTCTTATTGATGAATTACTTAAGCTATGGAATGGTGTCACTATGTATGATGTCTCTAGACCAGTAGGGCAAAGGGAATTTCAATTCCATGCAATGCTTGCCCGGACAATTCACGCTGCTCCAGGTCTAACACATTTTTGTGGTCTTCAAACAAAGGGAAAATTTGCATGTCCAGTTTGTGGTCCCAAGATGAAATCTCGTCATTCAAAGAGTTTGTCAAGGGAAGTGTTTGATGAGTATAGGCACTTCCTCTCTAAGAATCATAGGTATCGAACTATCGAAAAACATATTTTTAATGGGAAAGAGGAGACCGCATTAAAACCACAAAGAATGACACCTCACATATGGAAGTTGCAATATAATAGAAATCATCAAGGTATGATTCAATTTGTCTATCTTATATATTCATATTGATCATCTCTTATATGTACTTTTTAATGTTTTATTTTGGATTATATTAATTTTTTTCACTTTAATATACGACATTTTAATCTCTTTAACTTATATATTGATTACTGATGGTCTACATGAACATCATGAAGGTGTAAATGGGCTTCCACAAGGAATGAAAAGTTATCCCA